>JANRFK010006688.1:3284056-3294371 GCA_030068395.1 Apalone spinifera | reverse complement strand
TCGCCGCTTTTGCAGATTCAGACTAACACGGCTACCCCTCTGATACTTAAGGTCCTAACTGAAGATCATCTAGAGGTTCTCCAGGGGTTCCTCAAGTCAGCATGAAGGAATATCCCAGGACTATCCCAGTCCTAAGATGTAAGGCCAATACTGAACCCCCGGCTGTGGGCCACTTACAGCCCAGTCGTCACACACAGTTATATGTGGACATATAGGTACTTTATATATATTATGCGGATGTGGCCCACATAACACAGAGAGAGCTGTATATGCATCCCACAATGATCCATAGGTTGGAAATCACTGCTCAAGACCCTCCAATCCCAAGAAGTTTCAAGCAGCTCCCCCTGCTGACATCAGTGTGAATTGAATATGCTGCTTCAAATTAACGATCTCGGGTTTCATTTTTGGGCAAACTCCAGTTCAAGTCAATAATGTATGTCCTAGCAAAGACTGAGCAAAAACTGCAGAAGGGTATTCAGGATTTGATCCCTACTGAATGTCTGGTATATGATCAAGAGTTTTACTTCTTTCGCTTTCTCACTATTTTTTTCCACTTGAGAAAAATTAATTTGTTGGGGTGGGGAGGAGAGTGAATTCAATTACCGGTATTATTTCAGGCTGTTTAGTAATTGTTTTCCAGACATGCTAACATACATTTCTCTTTTGCTGCTCTTGCCTTAGTAGTACTGTGCCCTAATTAATCAAAGCACCCCGACATGGTAGCATTATTTATTTGTTTCTAGAATAACGGTACTCAGAATTCTGGGTGCTGAGAGAGATAATACACAAACATAACAAAACGTGCCTAAGACAAGAGTAAACCCAAATCATTCCATTGCAGAAGGAAAACCTAATTTTCTAATCATTCTGTTCTCAGCTCATAGACGTCAAGTTGCTAAAACTCTTAAAACGCATAAAGTCACCTCTTTACTAACCAGATGCTGGGTTACAAGTGAAAAATGTGAGGTGTCTCTCAGGCATTCCTGGCTCTGCTTGCTTATTTTCTTTATCTGAAGGATGTTGGAGGGAAAGTGTGATGGCCATAAACATTTGATGCCTTGGTTTTACAACTGTGCCCATCCCAGCTGAGTTTTACGATGTGGGTTATCAGGGTCCTATCTCAGCAAGGTAGGAGGAGACACAGGACCATCGGAATGTAGGATAATTTACAAACATGCCTCGTCTATATTTTAGGACCACAGGATATATACTAAAGATAAAATAACATTTCCTCAGCTTATGTTTCATTTATTCAGAAGTAACTCAGGTTAGACACATTTGCTTAGATTAAAATTATCCCTTGCTGGCTGTTTAAAAACATTGGCCATAAACTAAGTTGACAAGAAGGCACCATTAACATTCTTGTCTTTATGGCCACCCACGGTCTGTGAAAGTGAGCCACAATTTGGCTAATACTGGTAGAAGCAAGTGGTTAAGTCAAAGTTGCTACTACCTATAAATGCAAACGCACTGTGGCCTTAGCTGTGGCCCAGTATCTGGCTCCTTAGTAAAATGCCATAAATAGAGAGGTCATATCATGCTCTTTCAGATGGAGAAGTGCATCAGGCTAGATCCTTTCGCATACCTAAGATCAAATTACCCTAGATCTTCTGGGCAGCTTTTAAGTGTGGTGAGGAAGAGTTATGGGGCTGAAGGGAAGTGCTAGAAAAGAGCTGAGTTACTCGACAACAGGTTACGGTCAGCTTCGTGTCAACTAGTTGTGATAAAAATCTGGACCCGGCCTTGAACAGGGCAACCACTGAAGATCTAAAGCAGGGGTCTTAAACTCCCAGCCCACAGGCTGGCCAGAGCCCTTGTGCAATCCAGCCTAGGACTCCAGCAGGCCGAGTAGGGGGGCCTGTCCGTTACTTGCCCTTTCCTGCCTTTTTCCCACTCTCCCCGCCCCCGTGACACCCCATCCTCCGACTGTGCAGATTTGGGGATCACATGGGGGGCTGGCGCTACGACGCTCTGCTTCTCCCACGGCTCCTGCCACTGCAAGGAGAGCTCGAATGCTGAGGCCACAGTAATGGACAGGCCCTGCCCCCAGTCCTCCCGGAGTCCCAGGCCAGATGATACAATCACTCCAGCCGGGACTAGCCTGTCGGCTGGGAGTGTGAGACCTCTGACCTCGCCCTATGATGTGTCCCCCTCATGCACTTGTTTCGGAATTCTATCACCACCACCAACTCAGGATGGAAAACCAATACCTGGTAAACATCACCCGTTCACATCCCTACTACCAACCCAGTCCTTATGATTCAGCTAGGTTCTAAAAGGCGTTCATTCTTCTTTCTTTTTCCAGCCAAGAACCGGGAAGCCTGGGGGTTCATTCCCCAGCAGAGTCAGCACTGAACAACACGCCTGTTCAAACCCTGTTTCTGCTACCCATAGTTCACACACACACACACACACACACCCCACTAACTTCAATGGCAACTAGATCCGACTGTTGTCACAAGTGCGCTGGCTTTTGACTCTGCCTAGAATGATGGCTGTCTCTGCTCCTCTCTCTCTCTGCACTGCGTCCCTCCTGGGAGGGCTACAGCAGCCCAAGGTTTAGTGCTGTAACAACCTGTTCAGTGGAGGAAAAGAACCAGGATGGAGGGGGTGAAACTCTCTGCAGCAGCTGCTACCTCTGATGGTTTCTGGTTGGTGTGACTGTCACCTGTAGCACCATCCATGTGCCATTCTACAGGTGGTTTCCTGATGGTGGGCAGGTTGCTATGAGTCATGTCACTGGGAAGCAGGACAGAGCAAATACTAGCAGGCACAATGACATGATTTACGGATGAATCACAGGAATCCTGAAAAGGAGTTAACAGTGTGACCAACAGGCACCAATTCTGGGGCTGTGAGTTTTATTCTGCTCCTTTATTCATTCTTTTTGAGGACGAGTTTGTTTCTCTTGCTGTTAGCACCTGGCAGAACAGCCAGACTCAAATCGTTCACAGAGATCATATGGTAACTTGTTCGGGTTGATGGGGGAGGCTGTTAATGAGCACTCAAAGAATCGCTTCAGTGACTGCAACTTTAGTGGCTCTAGTCTGAATGTACATTGAGTCTAGCAGTTCGGTTTGGATATGTCCCGAAAGAGTCAGATGCTTCTCCAAATCCCTTTGGTCTGGAAACTAGAGTCGCAGTCTCTCCAGAACACAAGATTCCTGGTTTTGGCTGGGATGAAAATACCACAAGAATGGTCTTGCTTGAAGGATTCCAGGACTCTCACTTCCAGTCCCACCTCAAGCTAGGGTGTGCCTAAGAAAAGAAGAAAATATATGAAACCTAGCTTGATCTACTCATTGTGTATATTGGCACAGGAGTTCTGCAGCCATAGAGAACTGCTAGCCTGTCTCTCTCAATTAAATCAATTTCATGGCTAACAAATCCAATGGCATCTCACCTGGCTATGATTTTCCAGTGCTCCCATCACCCTGATCTCTGGCACCAAATACAGATGATAAAATCGTGCCACTACAGAGGATTTATTCTCCACTACTGCTTCCTTCATGTGAAAAGTCCCATAACATTTCCCAAGTAAGACCGCATTACAGTTGCAAGAGGTCTAACTTGAGACGTCCAACTTGAAAATGTCCATAGCCTTTGTCAGCAGGCACAAGCTTGGGGCTTTTTTTATTCAATGCTTGCAAATAGCATTTCACTTTACAAACAAAACTAGCTAGTGCACACGTGCAAGAACTAATTCGCAGTCTTTTCGTTCCCCCAAATATGGATCCAGAGCGGTAAAGCCATTAGCTGCAGGGTGGTTACATGAGGTGGCAGTTGTTGCAATGTCCATGAACATGTCATGTGGCCTTACTGTAACCAATGCACTGTATAATAAATATTACACGACAGCTAGAAAGAGTGAAATAAAGCAATAGGCTAGGCACTTCCGTGTCGTCCTCAAATATCTGAAGTGGGAGGGGCTTGTTGCTGGAAGGCTCTACGTTTTGCAGAGAGAACTCTTCGAATGTAAAACAGAACGTTCACACCAGCTGGGGAGGTTCCGTACTGTTGGGATGTATGCGAATGAGGTCAAAGCTAGGAACTAACTGCCTGCAGAAAGGGAAGGGCCTGTGTCCAGGTGCCGATCACAGATGCTGCCTTTGCGATGGGCACTCTTGATGTGCCATCGTTAAATGTGCATTTATTCATTGAATGGCAAAGCGAAGGCATTCTTTTGCCAATCAGAGAGGGGGGGGAAGAGGGAAGGGAGTGCGTTTGTTTTTAACTCCCTCCCTGACTCCTGTACCGTACGGAAAAATTTCAGAGCAAATATGCTGAATAAGGCCTAAATCCAAAGTAGTAATAAGCACCTGTAACTCCCATAGTCTTTGTTCCTCCAAAGCTGGGCAGCTCTTGTGAAGTGCTGAGAACCAATGGGGCTCATCCGTTTGCCAGACTGATCCCAACAGGAACTGCAAAGGACCCTCTGCAATGGACCGTAACCATTGGAAACAGAAGGGCATTTAAGCATGTCCTTCAATCCCACATTAAGCCTATGTCTAAATAGTGGCCATCACAGCACTGTCGTACTGGAAAGCTATGCAGAGTATTTCAAGCACTGCACCTCAGTACTGCTGGGCTCTGAACGCACCAGCCAACTTGTAATTCTTTCTGCAAGTGAAAGGTACCAGGGAGAAACAAACAGCATTGCACAGCACAGAACAACTGAGACACAGCCACTATGGGCCTGGCAGTGCATGTCTCCTTCCTGGTGGGTAGCACCTCTAACAACCAGGTGTAGAGTCAGGTGCAACCCAATGGGAGCATAGGCCGGTTTCTGATTCCTTTTTTCTTCCCAGTGGACTAGACTGGACCCCTCCAAGCAGCCCTAATGAAGGGTTTGTTGCATGAGTAGCCCTGGGATGGATGGAGCTGAAGGGCTGCTATTGGACAGGATCGGCCCCAAATTACTCCATGCACTGGCTCAGCTGCACCAGCATGCACATTGAGGCCATGTGTTCACCCCACGGAAGATCAATGCTGCCGTGATTGATCTTGCAGAGTTTGATTCAGCGGGTCTAGTTAAGACTTGCTAAATCAAACTCAGAGGGCGCCCCTCCCCCACACACACACTGGTGTCCAGTACTCCTGCTCTTCTGTTTACTCCCCTTGGCCTCCCTCCGTGGGGAATGCCACCAAGCTCAGCCATGTATTATACATATCTGGAGTTGCGTCCCTTAAGCCGAGCTGCCGGGTCTAGCGTAGACCTGGCCTGAGAGGGAAGGCGGAGCCACTGCTCCACACAGCAACTCCACACGGGGGCAGTGCTGAGTACGCAGCATGCTCTTACTTGGTTTCTGGTGCCCTGCATGGAGCTTGGCTGAGCGGAGGACAAAGAGTAGCTCTCCATTGCTCCCCATTGTCCAAAGCATAACCTACGTTGCTGAAATTGAGGGATGATGAGAGACGTGGGGCTTCAGAGTGGCAGAGTCAGACCCTCGCTGAGATTCACAGATGAAGCTATCAGGGACTGGCTTGTGCATTGTGCTCCCAACTGAGCAGGGACTCCTGGGTTTCATGAATCTCATCATTAAAGCTAGGAGTTGCCCATGAAGTCAAACAGCCTGTGATTGCTGTGCTTGTGATCAGGAAGAGGACAGAGAGCTGAAAGCCTCTCTCCCCTGACTCCCTGCATTGCTGCTGCTGTGGAGCTGAATTGATAGACTCTGGAGGAACAGAGCCTTGACTCTGGGCCAATTAGGTATTGATAAGTTTCACATGGCCCACACAGTCATGAACCTCACCCCGTTACAGCCTCTCTCAGTGGATTTATACTCTAGTTACATATCCTACATGGCGGCATGGCTTTCATTGGGAACTAAACAATACGCTAATTAAACAAGTGCAACCCATGCCACTGGGCGTTTTCATGGTGGTTTCCTGTCCTTCCACACCTCAGGACTGTGATGACCTTTTCTTTCCTTTTCGTAATTAACTATGATACACCTCTAGTCTTGACTGTAGGAAACAATCCAATGCCGATTCACCAGCCCACATGGCACTGGCATTGGGCCAGGTAGGTATTGATGCTTTTCACACGTGGCAACATGAAAACTCAGCCACTTACGGGGAAGATATTTAGGAGCAGACCCTTAGGTGCACTATGACCGATCATCCTACCAATCCACGGTGCAGAGGGCATTTACCAGGGACCAGGGTGCACTTACAACCCAACAAGCCTCAACTTCCTAGAATGGCCCCTGAGGATTTGGAGCAGCTCTGCCTTAGAACTGGACCAGCCACATGCTCAAGGGAGCATAAAGGTAGCTGAAAGCCAAATCTGTTTTCCCTGAGAGCATGACCTTGCTGCCCCAGAGCCAGTGGGCCATGTGCTACATGCAACATCTGTCCCAGATCTGGTGCCAGACACAGCTGCTTTCTAGGACGACCTGAATTTTAAGGAATGAGAATTAAGCTTTTCTTAGTGGAGAACATGTGTGCATCACAGCGCATACGGATTGTGAGAATTTTCATTGGGAATAAAGGCATCACACCATGGCACAATGTGTTAATAGTGCTGCATTATCTCTGGCCAACTCATGAGTATTAACCTATGTTATCACGGAAGTTTCACCATAGCCCGTTAGTGTTCCAATACACTGCAATCCATGGGTTGCCTCGTGGGGTGGCCAGTAGGACAATTGGCTCTGTTGGATAGTTTCCTGCAATTTAATAATGGCTCTGTGTCATTTTCATTTTCTTGAGGCCCACTCCAGTTCTCACTGGGCTTCTTTCCATTAGAGACAATGGGCTCTGGGAACAGGCCATGTGTACTTTCTTGTCTTAGGAGGTGAGAAATCTGAGCAGGTTACAGAAGAGCCAATCTAACTTTCTTAAATTATAAAATAAATAGAACAATTTGATATTTTCTACCCGTCGGTGAGTTGAGTACAGTGGCAATAGGACAAGGTTCTGAGACTTCCAAATAGAATCATAGAATACAAGGACTGGAAGGGACCTCGAGAGGTCATCTAGTCCAGTCCCCTGCCCCCATGGCAGGACCCAGTACTGTCTAGACCATCCCTGATAGACATTTATCTAACCTACTCTTAAATATCTCCAGAGATGGAGATTCCACAACCTCCCTGGGCCATTTATTCCAGTGTTTGATTACGCTGACAGTTAGGAACTTTTTCCTAATGTCCAACCTAAACCTCCCTTGCTGCAGTTTAAGCCCATTGCTTCTTGTTCTATCCTCAGAAGCCAAGATGAACAAGTTTTCTCCCTCCTCCTTATAACACCCTTTTAGATACCTGAAAACTGCTATCATGTCGCCCCTCAATCTTTGCTTTTCTAAACTAAACAAACCCAATTCCTTCAGCCTTCCCTCATAGGTCATGTTCTCTAGACTTTTAATCATTCTCGTTGCTCTTCTCTGGACCCTCTCCAATTTCTCCACATCTTTCTTGAAATGCGGTGCCCAGAACTGGACACAATACTCCAATTGAGGCCTAACCAGCACAGAGTAGAGCGGAAGAATGACTTCTCATGTCTTGCTCACAACACACCTGAAATAATGCCCCTTCACGAGTGATTCTGCTCCACTTGTGTTTGCTTTCTTCAAACATTTCACTGGCTGGAATACCTGAAGAAATCGACTATTTCAAGGAAACATCAGTGACCATCCCCATAAAGGCAATTTTACACTTGGGATGGCATTTGTGCCAGACGACTGGTCCTCAGAGTCCAAGTCAGAGAAGAGAAATAGACCATGTGGTCGCTGTGTTCAATACGAGTAACACATTTCAAATACTCTCGGGCCTGCTGTGTCACCTTTGGGCAAGTCGCTTCACCTAGCTGTGCTTCATTTTCTAAAATGAAGGATAGCCCTCCTCTATAAGGCATTTTGAGATCTGTGCTAGATAAGAACTAACTATTATGATTATTTGGAGCTGAGGTTTTGCATGAGAAGCACATGAGATGTTAATGCCCTCACATCCAGGCGCAAATGTTAACTCTGGAAGCCACCACTAGCAAACTGGGAAGCCCAGACTGAACCTAATCCACACCTTCAACCTTTCCTTGGCCCATCTGCTCTCTGACAAGTAGGACATATTGGTCAATGAAGAGGATTACAGCTGGTTGCAGAATGACATTTCTTTCTGCTACATCTTTAGACGTTTCAGTATTTGGCCTTGTTTCACATTGTACTAAAACCAAAACCTTGTAAATGGTTGCATGCAGTGGAATTGTGTCGAAACATCCATTTTCCATTCAAAAAAAGAGTCAGATTTTGGATTCTCTTTCTCGTCTGAAGTGACTGGAGAGTCCTGGACCCCAGAAATCTGTGTTGAAAACTATCGATACGCGTATTTCAACAAAAAATATATTTACTCAGAAATGACCTGACTATCTCAAATGATTATTATGTAGACAAGGGGAAGAAATACCAGACTCATATTAGCCCTTGCATCAGGAATGGGCTAAACAGACTGAGCTCTTGGAGTCTAACAATGAGAAGGTGACAGGGTGACTAGATTTCAGTCTGTAAGTATTGTGACAAAGCTCCTCCTCTGCCTTGGAGGGCCCCACGCTTTCAGACAGACTGCTCACCTCAGAGGCTCACGGCCTCCCTCAGTTTAGACACTTTCTCTAAGGCACAAGCTTGCCATTTGATTGAGCCACCCTCATCGTTGGCCCACATGGGGAACCAAGAGAAGACCAAACTCCTTAGTCTCCGTTGCCCCTCCAAGTAATTCTGGGACAGGACAGATCCTTTACCAAATTCATCCGCCTTTTGTGGTGCATCCTACTGTCAGGGTCAACTCTCCCATAGTGAATAGACAGTTGGGGATGGAGGGAACCCAGGCCTACCCTCTACTCCAGGTTCCAGCCCAGGGACTCTGTGATAGCAGCTGTCTTCAATGTCTCCAGTATTCCCTGGGCCACTTTCCCATGGCCCTCCCAAGCACCTTCCTTACCTAGACTCCTGGGACCTGCTTGCGATTGTTCCTCCTGGACCTCTGATGACACCTTCACTCCTCTGCTTCTCGCTCACAGTGAGCTCACAGAAGGGAAGTCTTTTTAACTAGTACTAGTTGGTTCTTAAGTGGCTCCAGATTTCCTGTCTTAATTGGTTCTAGAAAGTTCCTGATTGACTTCAGGTAACTTAAATGGCACGTCTGACTTAATGGATTCTGCCAAGTTCCTCACTGCTCTGGATTAGCCCTTTTTACCTCCCCCAGGGAATGGAGACCTATTTAATCTGGGGCTAATATACTTGCTTTTTATAACTCTCCTGTAGCCATGTACAGTAGTTTGACCCTGTTGCAGTATCTGCATGGGGAACAAGGTTTAGGACTGGGTTCTTCAGGATCAGGTGTAACCTGGTCAAACGTCTGGAAGTTGAAGCTAGACAAATTCAGAGAGAAAGTGAAGTGTAAAGTGTTGACAGAGAAACCACCAAAAGAACAATTTACCCAGGGTCAGGATGGATTCTCCATGAACAACAATTTTTAAAGCAAGATAGAACGTTTCTTCTAAACAATCTGCTCTGGGAATTGTTGGTGAAGGCTACACCACCAGTGGCCAGAGGAAGAGAAGGGAGTACAGCATGAACCTTTGGGCCGTCTCCTTTGTTGTTTGCCACCTTTTCATTTTGGGACGGGCTCTCATCCACAAAGCAGCCACTACAACTGAACAAAAAGCTTAAGAGTAACATTGACAAAGTGGTGTCGGTGACCGAGGAGCCTATGTCCAACTGACACTCAAGAAGGCATTGGGCGAGATTTTTAAAGGCAAGGAGACCAGATGTGGGTGCCTACAGAGTTTTAAAAATCTGCCCCTTTGGTTTCTAGGAACGAAGTCACTTTGGAACAATAGGATGTCAGCGCCCCAGTAATTCTGGTGCTTGAAAAAGAAATTTCCAGCAGAGCTGTAACTCTGGGAGCCACCAGAAAATAATTGTTTGATGATTTTGGAGGCTGAAGAATGATGGATCAAGGGGAAAGAATATACAACACGGGCTATCTCGTGTCTTTAGGCAGAACCATGAAAAGGGATATACACATTCCATTCACTCAGGAGTGACTTTGGGAGTTGCTGTGCCTCCGACACCCCCGCGTTAAGTCACAATGACTCTCCCAGATCTTCCTGGCCCAGGGAAGGAGACCAGATGCCAGCAGGAGATTTTGGTAACTCCAGGCTGGCTCAGCTGCACCAGTAACTGAGTAGAGAAGCCAAGGTTCTGCTTGTTCCCCAACCACCTACTCCCGGTGGGGGGGGGATATCAGGCACATGATCCCTGTTTACACAGTTGGGCTCAAGAGCCAGAGAACATAGGTAGAGGAGTAAGGGGGGGTTC
>JANRFK010006688.1:3239069-3258378 GCA_030068395.1 Apalone spinifera | reverse complement strand
CCAGTTTTTCCGGAAAAGTGGCTGATTTTCCGGAAAAACTGGCCAGTCTAGACATAGCCATTGTGTTTTTATAACTATTCACTATGAAGACAAAAGGTTCTCAATCGGGGAATAACACCACCCCATCTCGCGTTACTATGGGTTATAGGTAAAGGGGTTGGTTAATCCGTTAGGAATGTCTTGTGATATCGTATAGTAAAAATTAAGTGCAGTTTTCCTAAGGTCTCTTTAGTTTTTGTCTAATATTATTTGGCACATCTCTAGTTTTTCTCATCTAAGGATCTAAGTACTTTGCCAATATTAATGGATGGGGTGTTGGTGGTTAATATTTGTTCTTTTTGGTTAGGGTAATCATTGATAGAGATGCAAGAAGTTTGAGATTCCACCCCTGATATTTTACCAAAGGAACTTCAGTGGTTCTATTAGGCCCACAGTTCCTCAGCCTTTTCATTGTTTTAATCATACTCACTGTGATCATCTGTGAGAGGACACAGAATGTCACCCCATCATTCTTGCACGCCAACAGTTTGTGATCAGAACTGCGTGTGGAAGGAATGCATGTGTTTTTAGAAACGCGTCTAGTTTGGAAGAGCTTGTGTCATGGACAACTCTTCTTCCACTCTTGATCGCGTAGGTCAGCTCCCCTCCCTTTAGTGACCACGTAACATCCCTGTAGCGTTGCCGACCTGGGAAAATGGCATTTGGGGACTATTGTGAGGGGTTCTCAAAGGAGTCTATGGGCGTTCTGGCCTACACCCTCAGGTACTTTAGTGCCAATAGCCATTGATTAGGTGCTACCATGTCTTCGAGTATCTGTGCCTTTGGGGCCCAGCTCTGAATGTCCATGAGAGCTGGGTGCCTACCTCCCTTAAAGCTCTTTGAAAACCGTAGCCTTTAATGTATTGCTTGATGTTTTACAGCTGCTAACCTTAAGTAAACAAGATTTCAGCACTACCTGACCAGTCACCATTCCTCTTATATGAACAATTAAGTAGAGTGACATGTGTGACCTCTGAGGTACCCTCCTGTCCACACTGCCTGACCTACAAGACGTAAAGAGCAAATATTTCAGTATAGATACAGAACTCTTTGAATAGTATATGTCAATATGTTTCTGTGCAATTATGATGATGAGCAGTAGGCTACTGGCTTTTGGCAGAGACCTCCCGTGTCACCGTCCAGTGAACTATTACGTGTGTGTCTGACTTATGGGAGTCTATAAAACTCTAGGCCCCTTTGTGGCACCAAGGGGTTCCTGTGTCACACTGGGGATAGTACACCTGGCCATTAGTTTTTGCCTAGTGTTTGGGTTTGCTATTTGGTTTTTTGGGGTCTCAAGAAACCAAAGCAGGATGTTGCTAAGTAACAGGTAATTGGGCAAAACCATGGCAACGCAATAAATGACCAACTCTGGGCCTCTGGGAGTTCGAGTCAAGTCCTTCCTGTCATCGTTCTTTCCAGTCACCTGCTGGGATACCTGAGGGAAAAATCAGGAGAACAAAACACATTGTTTCTCTTCTTAGAAGTACCTGGTGCCGTGGAGATGAATTGGCCATCTGTTCCACTCATAGAAACAATCTGCCAGGCTGTAAACCTCATTTTCATAAGTTGCCACTTTCTGTCAGTGCTTAGAAAAGTCACAGGGACCTGTCAAAAGAAGAAGGTTCTAGGGGGAAAATAATGCGCTCCTCATGACATGTTTTTTTTCTACTGAACTGTTTTGAAAGACATTGAAGCATCTTATCTCATGATGAGAGGTTAATCAAATGCCTCTTTCAAGGCTGAAAATCGTCCAATCAATTGACTAAAACAAAGCGTTCCTGTACAAGCAAATGGGTTTTGTTTGGATGAGATTTTTCCATATTCGTGTCTCTCCAACCCACCCAGATCCTGGGCTCTGTCTGGTAGTGCAGCCTTCCATTGCCTAGCAGTTTTCCCTTTGTAGCATGGGTGAGACAATAGAGTTCCACATTAGAACAGAGTGAGACACTAGCATGTTCCAATATATGACCTAGTAAAGAGATCCCTTCGCACAGCTTGACAATACTCTGACTCTCCTTGGCTGATCATCCAACCGTATCTGTTGGCACTACTACATTTGTAGTTGGGATGGGTCTACAATCGGCTTTGGGACAATATAAACTAGCGACCACTTTCATGTGTAACCCTTCTGCCGGGTAGGCCTGGCAGCAACCAGGGCTGGGTTCAGTATCTAGGGGTCCATCTCACACAGAACCGGCTCGAATCCCCACCCAGTAACCTGGGAAATTCACACTCCTCTGGGCGCCTCAGGGGCAATGCTTCCCCGCTCGCAAGCACAGAGTCTGAGTGTAGGAAAGAAACATTTAATGAAATAGAGAGAAGTCATATGACATTAACTTGGGAAATACCACAAACAGAGTTCATAGCCCAAACATGAACTGAGGCCTCCCCGCCCCCAGCCAAGAATCACCCGAAGGCCCAAAGTCCGACACCCCTAAAGTCTCTGTTCCTGGTCAGTGCTGCCCAGAGTCCAAAAGTTCACCTTCAGGGTTTTACCTCCCAACCTGGGTGGAAAGGGGGTGGGGGGATTGATAGGGGCACCTTACGTGGTCCGAGGCTGACGGCCCCACCTCTCCGCAGGGTTCTGCTGCAGTCTTTAACGTGAGCCACTCCACCACGCTCCACCAGCTGTCTCGTTCCGCTCCCACCGGCCGCTCTGCTGGTCGCCTGCAGCCGCTCCTAGTGGCCACTCCGCTGGGTCACCTGCTGCCACTCCTACCGGCCGCCTGCCAGTCGTTCCCACCAGCCACTCTGCTGGCTGCCGCCACTCCTACCGGCCTCCTGCTGGTCATTCCTGCCAGCCACTTTGCTGGCTTCAACGGGTCTGGCTCCCAGCCAAACCAGTGATTTCAGCTCTTAGTGATTTCAACTCTTTAGCCACCGCCTAGACTGGCAAAATATTCCAGCTTCCACTGGACTAGCAAAAAGACTCCTCATGGCGTCTGCTTTAGGGTCTGTCTTTAAAACAAAGGGGGAAAGGGGCAGATTGGGCCAGTCTTACAGCTCACACCTGGCAGGTGTGAAGCAGGCTGACTTTAGCCCTTCCCCCCAGCTCAGTCCACTCAACTCTGGAAAGGGGGAGGCTTGTTCCTCGGAGACCTCTTACAAGGATGGTGTCTCTCCTGCAAACACTGGTGTCATGTTTTACAGTTCCCACATGATTAGTGACCCCCACAACAGCCCCAAATTATTTACAGTACACCACATTCCATTCCAACACTGATCCTCCATCAGCCCTGGCTGAATTGGATTTACATAGCCACACCTCGGATTCTTTCCCCCTCCTGGCATGAGCTGTATTTACATATCAGCCGTTAATAGTTAATTATCTTGCAGAGCTAAACAATTGGAGTGAGCACACCCACCCCCAGGGAAGCTCTCTCCTTTTAGCGGGCTGATAACAAGCAGTAGTTCAGCCCCTGCTTACACCATAGTATCTGGACAATGTTAAATGTATTGATCCTGCAAGGTAGGGAAATATTATCCCCATTTTACAGATGGGGAAATAGAGAAACTAAGGCCACACCTAACTTTAGGTGCCTAGAAATATCCCAGAGCTTAGGCTTCCTATGCAATGAATGGAGACAGACGAACACTCCAGAATGCCTTCACAAAAGTCATCCCCCTAGATGGGGAATCACCTAAGCAAGTCAATGGGAGAGGGGCATATCCTGAGGCCTACCCCTCTCCGGGAGATCATCCTCTAGTCTCTGCTAGTGAGTCACATACGGGAACCTCCTCTCCTGTAGTCAGGCGGCTCGGGCACCCCAGGTGTTTCTTGTGAGACTGACGGAGGCTGTTCCACTCGGACTTTAAGGGTCATTGGGCAGGAGAGAGCACATGAGAATGACTCTGTCGTCCAGTGGCTTAAGCCTCAGCGTGAGAGATCCAGGATCCTGCCCCCCACCTCCAATAGCTAGTTATTTATACACAGCTTCACAGGAGAGATTCGGCTGTTTTGAGCTGGGGCTCCCTCAAAGTCCAGTGGTGTGAGACCCCCGCTCAATCTCCCCCACCCCACCCCAGCAGAGGCGGGAATTGAAAACGGGTCTCTAACATCCCCGACGAGTGTTCTAACCGCTGGGATAAAAGCGCGCAGGTGGGGTCCCCTTTTTCAGACACCAGATTCTGAATGGGACACTGAGCGCTCACCTACCAGACTGGGCCTCACACATGGGTTAGGCAGACGACCGCCTGCCTTCACCAACCTGTGATTCGTCTGGGGCTTCGGCAGAGACAGGCACCCAGAGGGAGGCAGCAATGTGCAGCCCCAGAAGAAAAAACCTGGGTACCAAGGGACCATTTAACTTGAAAATCGAGTGAATTTAGCTGCCTCTGGGGTTCAATGAGAGTTTTGTGAAACTCTGTGGTCCCAAAACCGGGACTCAGGCAAGACTGCTTCCCCACACGAACACAAAGTCTGCAGCAACACCACAGTCTGTCAGCTCACAACCTAACACATTAGCCACTAGAGCATACTTCCCTAAACAGTCCCCCTCTACTCTTTATACTATATAAGCAAACTAGCAGGCTTACCTGGCAATGCCTGGGTCCTTCAGGGCAGGACCTTGGAGATGTGGGGGGAGTCCAGGAGGCTGGGGCCCAGGGGCTTGTTCTCCCACCACCAGAACCACCATGGGCCTGTTCTCTCTCCCCATCCAGCCCCCCACCACATCAGGGGCTGGCTCTTTCGTCCACTAGGCCTCCTCCAACCTACCAGGAGCTTTTTTTCTCCCTCACCTAAGGTAGCCGGGGGGCTACTTACCAGTGTGCTGACAGGCAAGATGGCAGAGCCCCAGCCCTGCTGGTCATTCCCTTGGGGGTACAGCTTCCCCCAGAGGACACTCTGCAGGATAGCTCCCCCTGCGGGCTCGCTGCCTCCAGTGGCCATTCTCATATCATCCCTTCCCCCAGCAGCAGCCCCTCCCTTTGCATGTTATGGAAATCAGTCCTTTTCCTGGAGCTTCTGGTTGTCCCGGCACAACCAATCTGTGACCTTGCTTTAAGTTAGGAGAAGAGGAAGCTGCCTATCAAATGTGGTGGCCCTGGCTCTTACCAGTTAGGAGGAGTTCTTGGACAAACAGACTTACTCTAAAATACAGAAAGACACTTCACGCTACAATTCCGTCTGCCACATGGGAGGGAAAAGCCATGCGTTCCTGCAGGCACGGATGGAGAAAAGTAGCAAATACACAACCGAGACCATCAGCCCTGGGGAGGAGGGGCACTTGTTACATAACTAAGCCTGTCCGTGCTTGGGTCCCGCTGGAGTCACGCACGTGCTTAAGTGCTTTGGAAGAGGAATGGCCCGTGATGCTTCATTGCTTTCCTGACGGGGCCTTTCTGTGCAGCGAGTTGCAGACGGCAGGGTGCAGCAGCTGCTCACGTCCCACAAGGCGCACTCCAAAGATGCCCACAGCCCAGGAGATAGCAGGACACGGCGCAACGTATTTTCCTCTTCCGACATGGCTGACAAGATGGGCATGGCGAGTACAAACAAGAGCCAGAGCACGTCATTCTTGAGGTGCATGAGAGCTCCATGCCGGCAGAGAGACTCAGAGCTCGCTTGCCTGTGCACCTGACTCCGATGAAAGTCAGAGCACAGCAGGCCCTGGTAGGCCAGTGAAAGAGTAACCCACCCTGGAGATAAACCTTTGGGTGGGTATCGAGGTTTGCAGCATATCCATGCTAGCCCCAAGAACAATAGCACTCAAGCTATAAGCCGGGGTGAGGAACAGATGGCCCGGGGGCCGGATTCGGCCCTGACTTGCCTGGATCCAGTCCGAAGCTTCTGCACCCTCCTTCCCACCCACACCCCACACCTCAAAGCCCACCTTCCAGCAGCCCCCTCCCCAACACTGAACCCCTCATTTTTTACCTCACCCCAGAGCCTAGCGGGGCCCACAAAATCTACTAGGCTCTGGGGCACAAGAGGAGTGTCATTCTGCTTCTCAGTTGGGGACCACAGCAGTGACATTGGGGGGGGGGTTCCTCACTTGTGTGTGGCCCCAGACCAATTTTTCTGTGGGTCAACAGTCCCTGGCCCAAAAGAGATTCCCCACCCCTGCTCTAGGCTAATCACTCAAATACACACACAGGGCCCTGGGCAGAGTAGTACAGCCCATGCCACCCTGGCACTACCCCAGCTTCACTGCTACTGTTCCAAAGCCAGCTTGGGCAGGCCTACATATGCCACAGTCACACCTCTGACTGTGGTGCGGACAGACACTCAATAAGCCGGGCGTGCACATAGAGACACCTCAACTTACGCAAAGAACAGGCGCAAAGCAATTGGCTCTGTCTGCCTTCACTCAGTGACCGAGAGGAGATCCTACTTTCCCCTTCTCACCACAGACAGAGCCTGAGGCGTTCGCCTGGTACTTCCGTGAAGCACCCTGACCTGAGGGAGGCTACCAAAACAAGGCCAACTTTACTCTTGGCAAGGATGCCCTGTGTCACAGCACAATCCCAGAGTGCAGAGATTCACACAGACCAAGAAAAAGCCCACTTCCAAAATACAAGTATGGCTGTTGAGCGTGACGCTAATCACTGACTAGGGCACTAGCCAGACACCGTGCATTTACCAGACGTCTGGACTGAGCCAGCTGCTCATAACCTTGCAGCCTAATCCAGGACAGTAGCGGGGTGGAGGTGGGGGTGTTTTCCATTGCGTATTATCTTTAATTATCCCATTTGATCTCCAGCACACACACACCCACACACACCCCGAAGCCAACTCTGGTCAGAGCAGGGTTCTAGCATATTAAAAATCTGGATTTGCTGAGAGCACCACTCCGTCAGCATCTGAACAACATGCAGCATTCAGTGTCCAGTGATTTAGAGGCTCTCGCCATGCAGAAGGTACAGCCGTTTTCAGGACAAACCTTTCTGAGTGCAGGAAATGGAGAAGATCGCTTCTGAGAACATAAGAGGCAAGGTTCTCTCCTGAACCAGCAAACAGACATTTTTTCAGTAGCTGAAATAAACAGATCCTCTTTGCAGCATTATTCTGAATATGCAGCATACCTGCCTATGGCTACAGCTACACTGCAGTGCTATTTGGGGATACCAGAGGTATCCCGAGATTGATATTCTGCATCTTTTGAGCGCACCCATTATTTTGAAATATACCAGGCTCGCTTTTCCGACATCCCTGTAAAACTCGTTCCATGAGGAGTAAGGGACGTTTCGGAATAGCGCTTTATTTCAAAATAAGTGCTGTGTAGACAGCGCCAAATTTCAAAATAAGCTATTTTGAAATTAACTCGAAATAAGCAACACGATTTGCGTAGCTCAAATGGCCTAGCTTATTTGGCGCTCTGGGTGAAGTGCAGATGCACCCTAAGGTATATCTACACTTGCACCCTAGTTCGAACTAGAGATGCAAATGCAGGCATTCGAAATAGTCAGTGAAGCGGGGATTTAAATATCCCGCGCTTCGTTAGCATGCTCTCGCCGGTGCGTTACTCCGATCAACAGCTGTTTCGAAAGTGAAAGTGCGCGCCGGGATGTGTTCGTTCGAACCAAACCCCTTGGTTCAAACAAGCGTTACTCCTCAAAAAATGAAACAGCTGTTGATCGGAGTAACGCACCAGTGAGACCATGCTAATGAAGCGCGGGATATTTAAATCCCCGCTTCATTGACTATTTCGAATGCCTACATTTGCATCCCTAGTTTGAACTAGGGTGCAAGTGTAGACATACCCTGAGGTTCTAGGGCAGGAGTGGGTAATAACCAGCCCGTGGGATGGATACTGGTACTATCTGTGCCTATGCAGGTACGGCTCCTTGCAGCTCCCGTTTCCTACAGATCACTGTTCCCGGCCAATGGGAGCTGCAGGAACCGGTACAGACCAGGACAACACTTCCTGCCACTCCCATTGGCCAGGAACAGTGATCTGCAACCAACAGGCGCTTCAAGTGCTGGCAACCCGCCAGGGGCTTAGCTCTGGTGAGCCGCATCTGGCTTATTGCCCACCCCTGTATTAGGGTTTGATCCAAAGTCATGGGGAGACAGTAAAAACAACCCCTTGATTAATCTCAGAGGGGTAGCCATGTTACTCTGTAACTTTACAAATGAGTGGTCCTGTGG
This sequence comes from Apalone spinifera, assembly GCA_030068395.1. NCBI lineage: Eukaryota > Metazoa > Chordata > Testudines > Trionychidae > Apalone > Apalone spinifera. Next base: position 3,250,244 of record JANRFK010006688.1, on the reverse strand, counting down.
CACCTCAGAGACTAACAAAAATAGAGAGAGAGTATCATGAGCTTTTGTGGGTAAAACCCACTTCCTCAGGTGACAATTTCCACTCCTGCTCATCTGATGAAGTGGATTTTACCCCTGAAAGCCCATTGATTAGGCAACTCTATTTTCATAATCAGAAAGGCAAACAATTCTAGGGCCACACATTTTCAGTCACAACAACAGTGACAAGTCAGTGAACTAGCCTTGCTTGAGAACAAGTTGCCCAGGGTGGATTTGACCAGAAGCGCGTGTGTATAGAACACAAGCCAATTGTGTGTTTGTGACGGCCCCAAAACAGAATGCAACGGTGTTAAAAGGTTGGGGGAAGAGGTGAAATGAAAGGCAGATCCTTAATTTCTCCTTGTTCTCAGGCCGATTGGAATTTCTTAGCATGGCAGTGTTTTGCACCAACCTACACGCATGGGCTGCAAGCATGTGGAGAATTTATTTATCCTAAACTTTGTGCAGCTCCAGAGCTGGACTTGTCGAAATTGTCCTGCTGGGTGGACCCAGAAACATCCCAGACTTGCACGTTGTCTCACATCAGCTGGTGAGACCCGAGTGGGCACGTCTCCTTGGCTTGTGGCCGACAAACATATTTACACATTTCAAAGGATGTTTGCGTTCGTGGTTTGCTGGTTTCTGTTGTTTTTTTCCAGTGTGGTTTTCCATTGTTGTGAGAATGTCTTAAAAAAAATTCCCAACATCGCCGTTACCTAACCCCATGGGTGTCTGCTTCTGCGCACTCCTGCTCCGGGATCTGCTTTTTCCATGGGAGTTATTCCATGCTTGCGTCAGACACAGTTTTTCCAACCTCAAACTCTCGGAAATCTGGAATGGTCGCCCCCCCCCTCCCCCGCTCCAAGCAGGAGTTTGGCTTCAAATCAAGAGATTTTATAAACAGCCCAGCAAATCCCTTCTACCCCCTGCAAGCTTGTACAAGGAGCTCCTGGGAACAAAGGCTCCATGTAGCTTGGGATGTATGGCCCCTATTTGGCCTCTCCATAGCCAGCCCTCACACTGTTCTGCAGAACTCCGATGGTTCCATAACAAAGGGGGCTGCTGTGGAAGAGGGGGCTGGATTTGTCCCTGTAAGAAGCTGAGGGGAGAAAGGATGGTGCAGAGGTTAGAGGACTAGTCCAGCTTTCAGGAGATCTGGGTTCAGTAACTGGGGGACCCAGGTAAGTCCTTTCATCTCCATCTCCAGCTTTGTAGGCTTGGGGAGGACCTGTCCTTCCCTGCCCAAGGCATAACCCAGGCTCATTGCATGGACCTGGCATTGAGTTCAGGATCTTCAGCTTACCGGACTTGAGTGCCACATCACAGACACCCCCTGCAAACCAGTGCAGCTCCATTGGCTTAAAGAGGTTAGTCATGATTTACACCTGTGTAATTCAGTGTGAGGAGCATCAGGTCCAACTTCCTCCCCACCTCTCCTCATCGAATGCCATTTCTCCACAGGTCAGAGCAGGTCAATAGGTCTGCTCATGGGAGTAAACCCTATGCCCAGTGATCCTGTTTGTGGGCTACGACTCATATACCAAACACCTTGGGGTCTGGGACAACTTTTCTGTGTGGGGCCAGTACCACCCAGCCTGCCTCTGGGACAGCAAGCTGAGAACACATGCTTAGGCGCATCTCGTTCCGAATGAAGCCACTTCCTGACCCTCCTAGGTCAAGATGGAGACACCTGCTCATGTCTCTGCTGCCAGGTCCCCTCACTTAGCCTGAGGGCAGCCAATGCTGCTCCTCCTCTTCCTCACCCAATGAAGAGGTCCATTGCTTCCAGAGGAAAGGATAAAATAAGGGAGCATCTCAAAAGCTCCAGACCAGGCCTAATGGGGTCCAATGAAATGGGAATGATTGGTTTATCCCTTAGACTGTATCTCTTTTCACATCCTCTGCATATTCTAATGGTTGGTTTCAGGCTAAGGACATCACCTCTGTCGTGTTTTGTGCCTGTAAGTAGAGATATTTATTGGGCCTGGTTAGAATTGGTGATTTTCATGTTTAAAAGTAAACACAACAAACTTTTGAAAACAAAACACCAAACCCCATGGAAATGTTTCCATTGCACATGTTCCCTGATGCTTTGGACACCAGTAAATGTGCCGGAGAAGCTGAACCTATCCCTGAAATATAACAATCTAGAGACACCCCTGGCAGCCTCCCCTCACTGCCAGCCAAGGGGCTGTGTTATGAATCCTAGACGGGGAGACACAAATCACTATTAAATCATCTAACCTTCTCCTTGCCTATTCTACATTGTCCATTATTTCATTCAGCCCAGTTATACATTTTCCAAGAAACAATGATTCCTCAGTGTCTTTAGACAACTGTATTTGATTCCCCATCATGCCAGATCTGAACTCAATATGCTTCATACACTGAAAGTTTCACGCATTGCAAGCTGCTGCTGAAGTAGTTCAGTTGGACGAGTGTTACACTGAAGAGCTGAACCTGAGAAAGGGTGACAGGGATCACTTGAGTCCCTGTTCTGTTCACTCCCTCTGGGGCAACCTAACATTGGCCACTGATGGCAGACAGGATGCTAGGCTAGATGGACCTTTGGTCTGATCCAGTCTGCCTGACTGTTCTTATATTCTGGCTACCATGTAATCAATAGACACATCGGAGGCCAGATCCAATCCCCACCGACATCAGCAAGAGCCTTTTCATTGGCTGTCATGAGTTTTGGATTAGACCCAAAGGGAAAAAAAAAGTGTCCTATATCAGATGACTCCAAAACCAAGCTTCATGACCCATATTACCTCTGAAAATGCAACCCAGGTCCCAGTCTCTTCTTCTACATCTCAGCTCTTCTCAGTCGATGTTCACGAGTGAAACCTGTCACCAAGAAGTGCAATAGCACTTATCCAAAGGAGGGAATTGCTGTTCACTGCATGAGAGTCAGCACTTCCAAAACATATGGTATCCAAATGACCCTTTGGAAAGGGTGGACAATCTTCGGGGACACCCATGCGGAATCAGGTCTGCACACACCTCCTAAAACCAGATTTACAAGTCCAAAGTAGCCAAGCTATGGAATGTGGGCCCTTCTTTACCGACGGTGCAGCACACGAGGTGCTCCCCAGATGCGCGGTAATAAGGAAAGGCAAACCATCAGGAACAATGAGTAACTACTATCTTGTTGCTCATCACCTCTGTGATCATCGCATGGGATGCAAGAGCAGTATGGCAGGCCCTCAAAGGGGACACAATGCCTGTGGGTATGGGCTTCAGGAGGCATGATGATATCATGGTAGCAATGTGAGTACACGCACCCTGCAACCACTGTCTCTCCTGTGTGAGCCGTTATTTTACAATGCTTGACATCAATTGGAGCAAAGGCAGGCGCAGATTCCTCATTTTCAATTGATTATAGCCCTTAAACAGATTAACCATAAAGACTGAAATGTCCCTCTCGGGTTCAGCTAGAGCTGGTAGAGCTAGTCCTAGCCCTTTTCTCCTTTGTGGATGGTTTGCAAACCAGTCCTGATTTCTGTAAGAGATCTTAGTTATGCAGTCCTTTACTTAGGTTTGTCAATGAATTTTCAGTCTGTGGCTTTCTTGCACACTTTACAACTATCCATTATTACATTATTGCTCCGGTCACTGATCTGATCTCTGGCTGAATCACACCTTTGGAAACCAGAATAACGAACAGCCACTAGTCTTGCTACTTTGTGAATGCAAATATGTTTATGAAATGCAGCCATTCCTCTAATATTTATGCAAACAAACGCCTGTTTACACAAATATTCACAGTGTAAGCAACAAAGACAAATGATCGGTCAACTTACGGGTCAGAATTCAACTCTATGTTGACAAACATTGTTTCTCAGTGTTTAACCTTCTCTAGTCTCACCCCAGGAGGAGATATTTTTTTAAAGTTTTATAACATCCAGTCAGCTGTTTAAGATGAATGTGGAAAAAAAAACCCTCATAGCTGTCAACTTTGTTTTTCAGCTTTTTGTGTGCGTGTGCTTGGGTAATTCAAAAAAATGGCTTTGATTTAAAGCTTCAGACTTGGCAGGCACATACAGTAGCCTTGATTGAGAAACGAGTGCTTTGCCGTGTTTGAAATTTGGTTTTGAAACAACCAAGTGATGGAAAGTAGGTTCCTCAGCCTGACACAATACCAAGCAGCAGTGCTGTGAATGCTCACAGGTGCAGGATCAGGTATCTCAGATTGCCACCGCTGTCCCTGAATTTGAACCTACAACTGTTCAAAGCCAGGCCGGGAGAAGGCTCCTTTAGGAAAAAAAAAATTCTGGGCATGTATGTGCCTGCTAAATGGCTTGCCTGAGCCCAACTCGACAGCAGCTTTCTCCCAAGGCTGCACCTTTGCTCAACTTCACATCTCGGTGCTTTGCAGCCATTTACAAAAGGTTAAAGCCAGTAGCAGGACTACATCGTGCAACGGTACATAGATGAATAAGAGCATCAAAAGGAGAATCAGTTACAGGAAGGCCAGTAAATTGCAAGTGAAGGAGCAATGTTTGGAGACAGGTGACCGCGCTGACTCAGTAATGCATGTATTCGTCTGATTGTTTTAAACTTCGGTCAGTTTCATTCTGATGAGTATAATGGGGGAGACAATACATGGAATACCAAGCTTCAAGTTCCCCATACAAGGGAGTTTCATAATCTTGCAATTAAACACTTAATCCAGCATATGCTTAAGGGACTTTGCCCAACTCCACACTAAACGATGGGTCGCGGTCTATGAGGATCCCTTTCTTGAGTCAAACAGTTTAATTCAAAAATTGACATTTAAAAAAAATTAAACTAAGCAGCTTTGGTAAAACAGAGAGCTTTCAGTACCCCTCATTCGGTAGCCAAGAATTAGCAAGGAAAACATGGGTTCCCATTTTCTAATTGATGCTCCTGCCAGAATGCCTCAGGTATGTACAATCCCGAACAAATGTCTGTAGGGAATGTAAGCCTCAGGAAACACTCTCTTGGGCAAAGTGTGGTTTCCTGCAGTCGGTTGTGCTTTAGCAGAAGGTTGGACGTTAACTTTCTTAATAAGAAAACATTTTTCAAATGAAAAATGACTTGTTAAGCCACTTTTATGTCACTTTTTTTCAGTAATACACTAAAGTAAGCAAACCCAAGATGTAAAATAAAATAAAAAGCCCACTACACCTGCAGAGTTTTACCAGCTCACATTACAAAGTCTTCTCTGAAGTGGTCAGGGAGCTATTTCCATTACAAACAGCAAGTGATCTTGAAAGTAATTCAAAGAGCCAAATTAGGCAGATTACATCAGGGTGTATTTCCCAGCCACATAAGGTCTTTGGAAACACCTGCCTGACACATTCCAAATATTCAGAGGGAAACCGGACCCTGTCTGGTTTCAGGAATTGTTGAAACTTCAACAAAAATAGATATTTCTGTTCAAGTAAATCAAATTGGTTTGGGGTCCAAACTTTTCATTAAAAAAAGAACATGCCAAAACACACCTTCTGCCAATCAACAGTAAGGAAAGCCAAAGGCAGCTCTATATATTACAAGTTAGGTGTGTATCATTCGAATGTAAAAAAAGACGTTTTCCGCTATAACCTCTCTGCATGTCTCAATGTCCTACCTACTGATTTTTCTGACCAAACGATGTTTGTAGTAGGTTGTAGAATTGGTCTTGACAGCACCATCACCACAGATGCTTAACTCCCAGGTGACAGTGTGGCTCTCTGTGGTCCAGCCACTAGGCGGCGACAGAGATGGATGAGCCTGCTACAACCGTTGAGGTAACTGAGCTGCATCTGCTAGCTCACCATGTGGAGAGTTGTGATTTTGAGATCCAGAAAACCTGATTCAGTCTTCGCAGCTGACAACCCACTCAGGAGCATCACACTTCACAGAATTCTAGGGCTGGGAAGGGATTTTGGGAGGTCCGGCCCCCTATTCTCATGACAGGACTAAGTATTATCTAGACCATTTCTGACTGGTGCTTGTCTAACCTGCTCTTAGAAATCTCCAGTGATGGAGATTCCTCAACAGTTAAGAACATTTTCCTAATGTCCAACCTAAACCTCCCTTGCTGCAATGTAAGCCCATTGCTTTTTGCCCTATAGTCAGCGGGCAAGAACAACATTTTTCTCTCTCCTTTTTGTAGCAACCTTTTCATGCACTTGAAAACTGTTATGTCCCCTTTCAGTCTTCTCTTTTCCAGACTAAGGGCTTTTCTTTGCTATACCGTGAAGTGATGCTGCAGCAATCAATCCTCTGATGGTTGATTTATCGCATCTACTTAGATGCGATAAATCAATCCGTGAGCGCCCTACTGTGAACTCTGGTACTACACCAGGAAGAGAAGATTATCCAGAGTCAACAGGAGACCAGACCCCACTGACTTTATCGCACAGAAGACATCACGATAAGTACATTGATTTCAGCTGTTTGCATAGCTGAATTTTCATAGGTTAGATTGTCGACATGGGAAGGGGGGAGAAAGGGAGAGGGGAATTAGTTTAGACCAAGCCTAAACAACCTGATTCTGTCAGTCTTCCCTCATAGGTCATGTTTTCTAGACCCGTCGTCATTTTTGTTGCCCTTCTCTGGACTGGCTCCAATTTGTCCACGTTTCCTGAAATGTGGTACCCAGAACTGGACACAGTATTTCTACTGAGGCCTAATCAGCAAAGAGCAGAGCAGAGGAATGACTTCTCATGTCTTGCTTATGACACTCCTGAAAATACATCCCAGAATGATGTTCAGGTTTTTCTGCAACATTGTTACACATTAGATTCATATTTAGCTTGTGGTCTACTATGACCCCCAAATCCCTTTCCACTGTACCTCTTTCTAGGCAACTACTTCCCATTTTGTATGTGTGCAACTGATTGTTCCCTCCGAAATACAATACTTTGCATTTGTCCTGATTTAATCTCATCCTATTTACTTCAGATGATTTCTCCAGTTTGTCCAAATCATTCTGAATTTTAATCCTACCCTCCAAAGCAGTTGCAACCACTCCCAGCTTCATATTGTCCACAAACTTTATAAGTGTCCTCTCTATTTTCTATTTCAATGAAACTGAACTCTTCAACAAAAGAACTTGGTCTAAAACTTTCATTCCATTCTATAGGGTTCTATTCTTCCTTGTACAACATACACAACATTGTCAGAGTCTGCCCAGAATCTCTTCCTTGATTTAACATGATGGAATGGGCCAATAACAGGTGATTTTCAGATCCCAAGTTGAGTTTGGAAGTTAAAAAAATCCACTGTTGATTGGTAAACATGAGCAGATGTCCCAGAGGATAAATATCAACTCCCCTGAGGGCAGAGTTTCTTTTCTGACTATTAGCATATTTTAAACTTTGAATCTGCTTCAGTGTAATTGTGGATTTACGACCATACTGTGGACCTAGGAGCCAGATTTCAATTCAGAGTCATGGTGTGCTTGCCAGTGGGAAGAAACAATCACTGTCAACCCTATGCCTTGTGTAGATTACTTCTCACAGTGCGTCAATCACATTAGAGTCAAAACTCCTCCCGCTGCCTACCCATGTGAGTAAGGGGAGCAGCAACCTGGCAAAGATGTTCTTCCTCCAGCATTGGCTTTACAGATAGTCAGCACAGACGAAATCCATCGATGCCTGAAGCACCCCACCCGCCTGCACCGGCATGTCAGGCAGGTCACAATCTGGCCCTTTATCATAATTTTCAACAGGTTGATGGCATCAGATACATGTGGGCTGGATTGTAGACCAGCATCTCATTATAATACAATCTTCAGTTTGCGTCATTCAAAGACTTGAGCTGTGGCGCTAAGCATTCTACTGAAGCTTACTGCTTCCTTATACAGTTAAGGACTGCCAGTTCCATTCATGGTCTGCATCGCACTTAACTCCTGCTGTGGGGATTGGGCTTGTTTAAGCCAAAATAGACACAGTGTGTGTCGAAAGCGAAAAGGCATTCAATGCTGTAACACACACGTGTCACTTTGAATTAAATCGTACATTGCATGGTGGAGCCTGACGTTTCCGTGGGCTGCATTTTATATATATGAGATCAGAACTACATTTTGTACCATTTTATAGTAAGTAGGGGCAGCCTTTCTGTCCCTCAGCTGGCTAAAGCTGGGAGACTCAGAACTAAACAGAATTTCTTTGCAGATTTTCCCCCCCTTAAGTCTTCTCTCCTGTTCTTAACATGCAATCAGAGACCTTACTGAGCCTCTGCATTTGGTGATTGTGCCTTCTGCTTTCTTGTTAAATTCTTGAAAATCTCACAAGCCCACCACTCCCTAGTCTGAAAAGGCAAATCACATTTTTGTCAAGCTTTCATTCTGCAGTGTGTATTTCTAGCCAGACGGCAGGATTCTGTGTCAGGAACAGGGCATTCTGTGTCAGAGCTTTGTCATGTTGGTCCAAAAATGCCAAGTGGTTTTCCATGGGTAAAAATTTATCTTTTTTAATTTGGGGTTGTTGTTTTTTTTTTCCTACACACATACACAAAACAGTTCTTCAGTTTTTCAGTTAAAAAATGGAAAATCCTGCCAAAGTGGGATGTTTGTATTCAATTAAACAGCCACTTTTTTCAAAAAAAAATTGATCACAAAATAAAAACACTAACCAGTCCTCCTGTTGAGTGGATAAGTATGAATCAGAATTGAACAATTTTTTTTTTCTGGCCGGAGTGCGAGCTTCCATCTGTCTCTGGAACTTGGCCAGAAGAAGGCCAGGAGAACAAGGTAAGCACAAGAAAGCTGGTGAGATAGCTGGATGCTTTTCAGAGGCACAGATGGAGACTATTACGGACGGATTACACCTCAAACTCTTCCCATGTCTGGAGAGACCAGGACAAGCTGAAAAGTGAACGAAACCTTTAAAAGACAAATTGACTCGCTGTTCAGCCTTTTGTTGCCTATGACATGTTCCACCAAATATTCGTTCAACAACTCGGATTCTCTGGTGGGGAGGGGGGGTGGGATAGCTGTGCTGATTGGTTTAATTACATTCTAAGGGGCCTGAGACAGGCTGATGGAGGATAGCTGAGCTGGGGATAAAGCTGGTGGAAATTTAAAAAAAAATAGGAAAATTAAACGAAAGTTGCAAACCGTTTTCAAACCTGTTAGCAACAAAAAAGTGTTAAAATTTCCAAAGCCAATCAGACAGCTCTGTGAGGGAGAATATAGATGAAGCCTAGCATCTTCATTCTTATTTCAGCACCTAGTCTTTGGACAGTTTGGAGAGAAGAGAGATCAGCGACAAAGCAGATAAAGCGGAGATGGTTGCAAGGCCAAAAGAATCACCAGAGCAGCCATTGGGATAGGGAAGGAAGAGCTGATTGTGACCAAAACTTACCTCTATGTCTGCCCCCTATACACTCTTGTAATAATCTTTGCACTAAGTATGCCTTGTAAAGTATCACCTGAAGCTCATGATTTGCTGGTCAGTATTGTATAAAGAAAATATGTGGGGCAACATTATCTCTCAAAGTCATTAGATCCCACTTGTGATTTTAACCCACGTTCCAAAGGGAGGCGAGCCAACAGCTCTGTCTCGAGCAAAGGAATGCATTCTCTGCTTCCTTAGCATGTAAGCAGTAAACAGACTCCTCAAGCAGGAAGGAAACAAAACTAGGTTCCAACCGGCAAGGAAATGCGGCAGGGAATATCCCTTTCTATACAGCTGGAAATGTTTTCCAAGACCAAGATTGACTCTCTAAAAATGAAAAACACCCCAGTACACTCTTCCTCTCTGTCCGTCAGTTCTCTGCACAAAAGGAAGAAAGGAAGCAGCCACTAAAACAGAGGAGACACGACCTTAGAATTTTGGTCCATCAGATGACAGAGCATGTGGTGAGATACAGCAGCTATGGATGGGAGTCCTGGACTCTCTTGTATCACCAGGCCCTGAGGTAGTTGTCCCATTGACCTCCCCACTCGGCTGATGGGCCTGACCGTGTTTTATCTTTGTGTCGTAACCACTTATAATTTTGATGCGTCTTTACTTGTATTCACTTAACATCTCTCTTCGTTAATAAACTTGGTTTACCCAATCCAGCGCGTTTGAATGTAAGTGCCGGGGAAGCTCCATTCAGGATAACAAGACATCTCTCAGGGACGACCTAGACAGTGCTGGGTCCTGCCATGAGGGCAGGGGACTGGACTCGATAACCTCTCGAGGTCCCTTCCAGTTTTAGAGTTCGGTGATTCCATGAAGATGTGTGCATAGCATTTCTATTACTAAAATGACAGACTTCTTATCGGTTTGCATTGGCCAAGAGTGGGCTGGGCAGAGCAAGACACACATTTCCGGGGGGGAAATCTAGGATGGGGTGCATTGGGGTCATCCTCCAGTATTAACCAGGCTGCTAAGAACCAAGGAGTGGCTGGCTGGCCAAAGTGGAGGCTACAGGTAGAGGGCACCCCAGTTAGAGGGCAGAGGTGACAACTACTCAGTCTGGATAGTATCCTGAATATGCACTTTAATAACTTAATGCACTTGGTTCTGCAAACACTCCAGCAGAAGACAGAGTTCCCCTGACCAAGGGCAACATCCCCATGACTTCCCCAGAGCTACATGGGTGTAACTGAAAGGAACATTTTGTTCAGAGGCTGAACAGAAAATGGAAATTGCCATGAGGGCTCTATTTCCCCCTCTTAATTGTCTTACACTTTGGCAACAAGGAGTCTGCCTCTTTGTGTGACCGCGATCGGAGATAGACACAAGAAAGGATAATCATGGAAGCCAACATGCCGCTTAGCAATACCAAGAGCTGACCTTTCCAAACAAAATGCTAGGACAAATCTTTAAAAAAAGTTAGCATGCCAGCTGGGTTGAGCAAGCTGCTGGCATGGATTTAGCTGTTGTCATTGTGCGGAGAGGTTCACTTGGAAGAGAGATGGAAACGTAGCCGTGTTAGTCTGGTGTAACAAACAAAATACAGGACTATGTAGCACTTTAAAGACTAACAAGATGGTTTATTAGATGATGAGCTTTCGTGGGCCAGACCCACTTCCTCAGATCAAATAGTGGAAGAAAATAGTCACAACCATATATACCAAAGGATACAATTAAAAAAATGAACACATATGAAAAGGACAAATCACGTTTCAGAACAGGAGGAGGAGGCTGGGGGGCGGGAAGGGAAGGTAATTGTCTGTGAGCTAATGGTATTAGAGGTGATAAGTGGGGAAGC
>JANRFK010006688.1:3225134-3238969 GCA_030068395.1 Apalone spinifera | reverse complement strand
CCCAAAAGAACAAAATTGAAATGGCACGTCCTCACTATGGGGAAGTCTCGAAATGAGTCCGAGGCAGGCTCCGTTGCCATGGATACACTACCTTGACTTAGAGCCCCAGGAAGCACTGGGGAGTAATTAGTTCTGGGGAGTCGTTATTTTGAAATAGCAGCACCGGAGCGCCCACACGACCGTTCTTTCAAAGTATCTATTTCCAAATGAGCGTTATTCCCCAAGGAAAGCAGGAGTACAGATTTTGAAATAAGCGGCCCGTTAGTTCGAAAGAATGGGCTTGGTAGTGCAGGTGCTCCGCTTATTAATTTGACCTAAGGAGGTTTATTTCAAAATAACGCCCCAGTGTAGACCAGGTCTGAGTGTCGGGGTTGTGACGGTACCGCTCGGTGAAAGAAGTGCCTGTACGTATGCCAAGGTGTCAGTTGAGGACAGTCAGGAAAGAACAGGACTATTATTCAGCCTCGCAGGACTAGCGAATTCTTCACATGCAGCTCTTAGGAAGTAACAAGGTTAACAAGTACAAGCAGGTTAACAAGCACAACCAAAAACTGTGTGTGCTTCCTCCTCAGCATATACCACAGGGCTGGGTGTGATGGGGGATGAGCCATCGAAACCCACACAGACAAGCTGGCCAGCCTGGTAGAAATCTGGCAGCTCTGTTACAATTGGCTAACAAGGCGCCTTTTTCACCTCGTCTCACTTCTGCCATCCGCCAGGGCACCGTACCCCAGGTCATGCTAGTCCACTGCAGGTTGAACCTCTCTAATCCGGCACCCTCAGGACCTGATCGGTGCCAGACCAGAGAATTTGCCCAACGATGGGAAGTTAATGTTGTCTGGCAGCATTACCAGCACTTCCACTGCTTCCTGGGCTCTTAGAACACATTTAGAGGTAAGTTAGAGCTAAGTAACAGCACAGAACACAGAGCTAGGACTGGGGGCTGTAAACGCACTTTATGGGACCACAAGAAACTTGGCCCCACCCATGATAAGTGGACATCCAGCTAGCTAAAGTCATGATGGACCATGGACGTTGCTGGATGGACCAGAGAGTGCCAAACTAGAGGGATTCAACCTGTACCATTTTAATTGGCAGCCATTAGCTGAAAGCCTGAGGAGAATTCAGAGCCTTGAGGTTTTTTCCAGTAAATAAGCAGGAAGAGAGCACATGCTAGTGACCAGGCACTCAAGAAATCAATCTGCACATTATTCTGGCCCCAGAGAAACCACCCCACCCAACCAGGTAAAATTCTTAAGAATCCGCCTTGGGAAAAGATTCTGAAAACAGAACTGCCCAGGAGCACTCAGCTGGGACATAGGATATCGTCATTCAAAGCCCAACTCACAAACCAACCGTATTGTTGGGTTAGAAAGTGCTCCTGACATTTGGGAGCTGTTGAATTTTATCAGGTTCTCCTGGGAGGAGAAGAGAGAGGCTGACTTCACCCGTTCTTATCTCTATTTGAATTTTTTAAAGAGCCAAATAAAAGGCTGCTGTCACCAAAGCAGAAAGTTTTTCTTATTATGCAATGGATCCCAGCACTGTCTAAATGTTTGCTTTAATTCTTTCATAGGTACGTGTTGGGGATCATTAATATCATACACGTTTCAAACCTTCGTTTTATGCAGTTGAGAAAAAGAGAGTTTATAATCCCCGTAAAACAGTTCTTGGGAGACAAGTAAATTGGTGCATCAGCACAAGAAAAGGTGCAATAAAGACGCACTTTATAATACACTCTGCAAGCTGGGGGCTAGCAAATCAAGACCTTATCTCACAGGAAGAGGGAGGATTTTTGAATTTTAATTTAATTTTAAATCTTAATTATGCTTTTTAGTATTTGCCACTAGTTTCCTCTTTCATGCAAGTAAAATCCTAAAAGCTCCCAGCTGGGCAGGGCTAAATGAAGCATGAAAAGTTCTAAGACCAGGTTTTGCAACAGTGTTCTTCACTCTCACTCCCTTGTGCCATTTTTCCTATTATTTTTTACCTAGATACATTAATAGTTGCAAAAGCCCTGAGCATACACCAAGCTAAAAATGTTGCATCAGCCGGTCTAAAACTCTCGCAGAAAGTCAAGGGCCAAAAGGCGCATTGTGTTATCTTTGGAGTGGCTGGAAGCTGCTGCTAGACAGAAGTGGGAGTTGGTTCTGCGCTAGAAGGTAGCTGAGCTTCTGTTCAATGAACAGCTAATGATATTCTGGGTTGGGGTTTTTTTCTGTGCTGTAGCCATGTTGGCCCCAAGACACCAGAAAGAAATATGCTACACTTTAGCTGGCACAATTCACGTCACCGGGCGCTCCAAGCATGCGCCTTGCAGGTCCAATCAGCCCCCTACACACCTAACTGACATATATTATACCTGCAACAGTTTGCACCTCCAAACCAAGTACAACGCAAGCAAAATCGGGGCAGGCCTGGGCAAAACCTGACGGAAAAATCAGGCCCAGTATTTGCTAGATTGGTGCCGCTCTACAGCCCTCTCAAGCAAGGATGCCATGAGATCATCCCAGGTAAGACAAAATCCAACACCTCCTTCCTAGCAGCCACAAGGTTGTACGCACCTCCCCTGCATGCTGCAACATGGCAGTAAAAGCCCAAGCCACAAAGTCTGCCGACCTCTCACCCAGTGCCGTGTAACGCTTGCCCCTGAGAGCTGGCCTGCAACGCCTCTCTCATGGGATCCTGTACCATGCTTACCCCTGAAACACCCTCAGTGCTTGTCTTATTAGCAGGCATATTGCCACAGGGCCCACAAAGTCCCAGCCTTGCTGCATTGGGTGCTGCGTACACACCGGTTGATATGGTCCCTGCTCCGAAAAGCTTAGGGGCTAAACAGCGAGGATAGACAAAGGAGGAGATGGGGGATTCAAAGTTCACACACCAGGTCTCCAGCTAACATGGGACTAGAAACCCGCATGGCTGAGTGCTGCTTAACTGCCCTACCCACTAGGCCACCCTGCCTCTGCTAAAAGCAAATGAAATGAACAAAACTGGTTAGATCTGTTCTTTGACTTTCCCAAACGCTCCCCGTTACCCTCCATCCTTCCCTCCCTCTTTTTCATAGGATACCAATTTGCAGAGCAATGCTGCTCCCAAGAGAATACGTCCAACTGGAGGTCCGATTGCCTTCCACATCACTGGGAGTAGACGGGTATGGGACAAGACAGCCACATCCAGCTTCCTCAGCGCAAAGCAGCCTCCCCCGCCTGCCCCAGGGATGGTTCTTTCTTTCACAGATGTTTGCAAGACAGCCACCCATTCAGAACACACGGATTCAGCCTCCAGGAAGGGGGCCTATTGGGTTTCTCTATAGCCCAGATCATTTTTATTATTGTATGGATTAAGTAGCACTTAGAGGCCAAACCTCCCCCCCACACACCCAATGTACACCTCCCAGCTCCATGATTGACAGGATATCTGGCGTAGAACTGAGGGGTGGTCCTGAAAGGAAAAACCGTTATGGAGCCCAGGATGAAATGGCAGGCTGTCTTCATGTTATATTCTTTTGTGGTTTGAGCCTCATTTAGTTAAATCATTAACCGTAGTGACATGCACATAATAAAAATCCTTTGCAATTATAGTGTGTAGTTGTAGATTTACCCAGCATTGCTCAGGTCCTTAAGTTAACTAAGTTTTATTTTTCTTCATTTAAATCATTGCTCTGGGGTGGGGCTGGAGATCAGGATGCAGGCTGCCCCAGGGAGAGATGACGACACCACCCCTCTTTTATCACAGTAGCTTGGAGCCCTAAGCAGCACCTCTCCATGGCTGCTGCAGCTCCAGCGGGCACAGCCAGGAGAGGGGTGCATGTCCCCCAGCTCAGAGAGAGACCAACAAACTCTCTGAAATAGAGAGCTGTCTCTTTCTCCACCTGTGTGTCCCCAGCTGTCCCAATGGGGTTCTAGCTGTCCCAGTCCCCATCTCTGGCCCCTTGCTGCCCCCTGTGGTCATTCTGCAGTATAGCTCCCTCTTATCAGACCCCTGCCTTTCCATCTTATGAGAAAATCAAATTCCACACACATTATCCTGGCACAACCAGCCCCCTACATGGCTTTAAGTTATGATAAGAGAAGCTGCATGCCAAATTTGGTGATCCTAACTCTTACTCTTTAAGAGGAGTTCTAGAGCAAACAGACAGATGCACATTTCCAAAATATATAGTAGATTCAGTCCAAGAATCTCAAAGCACTGAGAGAGGAAGGATTCCTTTTTGGTTGAAGTTATAAATCCATGGTACACCCATCTTTTGACTACTGCATACAGATGTGGTCACCTCAGGGCAAAAAAGATATATTGGCATGGGAAAAGGTTCAGAAAAGGGGGCAACAAAAATTATTAGGCATTTGGAATGGGGGCCATATGAAGAGAGATTAAAAAGACTGGGACTTTTCATCTTAGAAAAGAGGAGACTATGGCGGGATATGAGAGAGGTCTATAAAATCATGACTGATGTGGAAAACGTGAAAAAGAAAAATGTATTTACTTGTTCCCATAATATAAGGACTAGGGGTCACCAAATGAAATTAACAGGTAGCAGCTTGAAAACAAAAAAAAAGGAAGTTTTTCTTCATGCAGTGCACAGTCAACCTGTGGAACTCCTTGCCAAAGGATGTTGTGAAGACTAGGAATTTAACAGGGTTCAAAAAAGAACTAGATACATTCATGGAGGATAGATCCATCAGTGGCTATTAGCCAGGATGGGTAGGAATGGTGTCCCTAGCCTCTGTCAGAGGCTGGAAATAGGTGACAGGAGAGGGATCATGTGATGATTCCCTGTTCTGTTCACTCCCTTTGGGGAACTTGGCATTGGCCACTGTGGGAAGACAGGACACTGGGCTAGATAGCCATTTGGTCAGACCCGGTATGGCCATTCTTATGAAGTACTGTCTAGGATATAGGAGAACAGGATTCATTTCTGGTATTTGGTAAAAAATCCCTGTGTGACCTTGACTAAATCATTTCATAGGTCCATGCCATGGTTCTCTCCCTGGGAAGTGGGGGATGAGGTCATATTTCTTTTTCCCCCTCTTTTTTATTTAGACTATATGCTCTTCAGGACAAGGACTGTCTCTTGTCTAGAGCCACGGGGCCCTGATCTCGCTGGACTTCTAGCCATTCCTGCAATACAATGATAAAGCTTGGGACTCCTTACAGTAGATTTCGGGTCAGATGCTGAAGTTCTCACTCAGGAGAACACCTCATGAACTTGAGCTGGCTTCAAGGGAACTGGTCTGAAAAAAGAGGGAGTAAAAGCTAAAGATTTGGCTCTTTACATTTAATGTCAAAGATCAGTTGATTAACCACGCTCTTTATGCAACCATTTGTTCTAATTACATGTTAATATTTGGTTTTGCCTAGGGTTTCTTCAACTTGCCTCCTTCGCGGCAAACCCCCAAAAAACATATCCAATATTGCTTGTCAGCCAAATGCACAGTGATTTCTTTATTCCACTCCAATAATACCTAGGATATGGACAGACTGACATAAAGGAAACGTGTGAGTCAAGGCATCTAGGCTAGGAAAAATAAAGGTGACCCATAAAGTACTTCATCAACTTTCCTAAAGGCTTCATGTTTGTAGCTTATAAATCATGGAAGTTTGTTCCATAATGGCTTTGCCAATTATGCTACATTGCACCGAACATCTTTAAGAGCTCCTGGTGACACGATGACTTGTTGACTGAATGTATTTACACAAAATTTCCTACATCAATCCTGGGGCACAAACAGAGGTGATGTCATAAAGGGGTAAAACAACTATCAACTGTGAAAAAAAAGCCAAAGCTGTCTCGAGGAATCAGAGTCACATTTAATTTTCAAAAAACTTTATGCTGAAGGCCTGGGCTGGGGTGTCAAATGTCCTCATGACACAGAGCCTGGAAGAAGAACGTTATTTATAGCAGCAACTTTCACATTGTGTCTGCCTAGTTTTTTTCCCCTACTAGTATTATCAAAGTGACACACACATAAAACAAGGGTCTGTGAATTGAGGTGTGGGCTGATAGCACACAACATTGACAGCAAGAGCCTGTAAGTGCGTTCCTTCTGCATCCAATTAAAGCACTGCTATGGTTCAACCAGCACACCCTGCAAATTCTAGCGATCCAAGCTCAGGGAGCAAAACTCCCTTCTCCCAAGAGACCGTCTTGGTTACGACAATCTCGCAACTCTCTGAGATGAAGGGCCACTCGCTAGCCTAGTGCTCAGCAGAACACATTGAGGGGGAAATGGCCATGGGAGTTAACTAGTTTGCATTATGGCAATTTATGGAGGCCATTTAGGCCAGATTTCCAAAGAAACAGATGATCCTTCAGAAATGAGCCCACAAAACTGTCATGCTCACTAACCCACAGCTCTGCACTAGAGAAGAACCCCACTAACAACATTCAAAGCTGGCTCTCGATGATCCTCAAATCCACAGCCATTCTGACATAGGGGCTTTGTTTCTGCCAATTATATGGACGGGAGCTAAGTTCCATTTTCCACAATGCACCAGGGTGTTTAGATCTGACATTATGGTCGGGTCCATTTGCAATGGGCACATGCTAAACAGCGCTTATAGGTAGGTACTACCCAGTTTGCATGTGCAAATATAACATTTTTTGCTTGCATGTGCGTCTTATGAAAACTGGCTCCGCTCATCTGAGAAAGTGGGGTTTGCCCAGGAAAGCTCAGACTAACTATATATAGTATCATAAGGGGCTTCAGGACTACTCATTTTTATAAGCACAGCTAGGCTCACTTTTATTGAGGAAACTTGCAGTATCCATAGAACACGGCCAGTGTGAGTAAACTTCCGTAAAGCTTAATTTGAGTGCCAAATTAAACTGAAAATAAGGCTGAGACAGACTTAGTGCTGGAGATTATCTTTGAGGGTTAATTGAAATCAATTGGAACACTCTTAAAGAACAATCTTAAAATGTAGATAAGGTGAGGACACAAGCAATTGGGCCGCACATGATCCATGCAACGTCTAAGTCAATTACATTCAAGAAGTAGAGATATTAGTAGCGAGGGAAATGTATATCAATAGTGCAGCATGTAATATGATTTGGAACAGTGTGTCGCCCTGTTTCTAAACCCTCTGCAGCCCAGCCTGGCCAGCAGGCCCAGCCTTTGGGCAAGGCGAGCGAGGTGGTTGCCTTGGGCCCTCTGCATTCAGGGCCCGGTGGCGCCCAGCTCCTGGCCCTGCCCACCCAGCTGCTCACTCGCTGCCCTGACTGGGAGCCGCATGGCCATGCAGCTCAGCCAGACACTGCGTGCTGCAAACTCTTTGGCCAGGCCTGCTGGCCAGTAGGGGCACAGAGATGTTAGCTGCCAATAAAGTAACACGAGTGGTGAGCTCGAGTCGAACTGAGGTTTTAGATCCCAGAGAACGGGATGAATTATGCTCCCAGAATTGGACGAGGTGTTTTGGATAAGGTGAGTGGAAAAGGGCTCAGAGAGAATCCCAGAATTGGCATATATTTTAGTCAGTGTATTGCTCTCAAAATGGAATAAATGGCTATACCGAGCCACGTAAATGAGGGTTGTAATCCGGAGAGGTACGGTAACAGGCTGAGGAAAGCTGCAGCCACGAGTCTGCAAAAATGAGCTGCCAACATTACGGGATCAGAATTTCATTCCAGATGTTCAGTAGGGCTGCAAATATAAAGAACAGCTACTCCCATCGTATCAGTCTAGATTAGGCCAAAATGTCCAATCTATTCTGACCTTTCCCCTTCAGTCCCTGTCACATGTTGGAAAGTGTAGAGGCTCATGCAAACAAACAATAATGGGTAAAGCACTTCCAGGGCAAACTTGCATTAAGAGTTCAGGCTGCATTTTGGCAAGAAGTTGGTTCTATTTCTATCCCACCAGGTTCAGACAACAGTAATGCAAATGACCAATTCTGAGTCACAAGTGTGTAAGGGTAATGGTGCTCCTTCAGCTTCTCTCACTGGTATTATTTGCATATGGTTGTGGGAAGGATACAAACCCACCTGATCTAAGCCAAGCTGTACAGGATCATGTGAGATGTTGCGCTTGATGGAAACTCTCAGTGAGGTTTTAGTGCAGTCATGTGTCTAATATTATGAGATGCAACATTACATAAAAAATAAGGTCATGGGACAGCAGCCTGACAGACTGTAAATTTCACACTAATCCAGAACTATTAAAAACACCAGCACGGCATCTCTTCGAAACCAGCCTAACATCTGGCAGATCAAGTCGTAAAAGAAACTGTCAAAGCTGCATCTTTGCACAAGCAATCGTGAGGATGCCTGCCAGTTGGGTGAGGCATGAAGAGTATTATGGACTGTGGCCTTTTAAAACAGGCAATTTCTCTGCCCAAGTTGTCAGCTCCCATTATTAACAATGCAGCCTTCCCTCTCCTGGCCCTGAACTACGGAGGCCTGTGTGCAAACATGGTTTCAGGGGAACCCTGAGAAGGGTGAAGAATTTGGCAAAGCTAGAATTCACATCTGCCAACAATTACCCGCACTCACCAGGCGCAAAAGAATGTTGCTTGTTTGTACAAAGCTGTAAATGAAACATGGCATTGGCTTTCATACACGCAGATAAGTCTCTCGTTGCCTCAAATGTGCATTATCAGGCATTTACACATGCCAGCAGTTACTCTTTGGTTTCCAAATTGTAATGGGACTGCATATTAACCAGCATTGTCAGCTACCCCCACGTATTCTTTTCACTCAGAAGAAATTTGTCCCGTACCAAACGCATGGACATGCCTTTTTATAACAGATTTTATGTTCTTCTCATTCCCTGGAAGTGCACCTCACCTTCCTTCATAAATACTCTGCACCTGCACACATCCCAGAAAGCCAGAATGGCCCCTTCTCTGCTCACTTCCACCGAAAGCAAAATTCTGGAGTGTTAGCAGAACCACAAACATTATAGTAAGAGGTGTAATTATAACACAGATTAGTACACTACTGTCAGAAACAGCGAGAAGTCCTGTGGCACATAAAAGACGGACGAATGTACTAGGGCATGAGCATTCGTGCACTGTAGCTCACTTCATCAGATGTATGAAGTGGAAGTGTTGGTTGGCAGGGATTTATACATACATACAGAGATGGGAGTGTTATATCAGTGCTAATGTGGCTAATTCAGTCAACGTGGATGTGACCTACTTCTCACCATGAAAAGAAGGTGAGAATACCTATAGGGAAAAATTACTTATTGTAATGAGCGAGCCATTTTCAGTCCCAATTCAGACCCATTCTGAAGGTGTCAAATTCATATCTGAATTCCAGCTCAGTGGTTTCACCCCGCCGTCTCTCGAAGTTTTTTTGCTCAAGCACGGTAACTTTCAAGTCTGTAACTGCATGTCCAGGGACGTTCAAGTGCTCTCCTATTGGTTTATGTATGTTGTCATTCTTGAGGTCTCGTTTGTGTCCATTAAATTCTTTTGTGTAGAAAGAGTCCAGTATGTCCAATGTACATGGCAAAGGGGCATTGCTGGCCATTAGTAGATGTGCAGGTGAATGGGCTCTTGAGGATATAATACATTTGTTAGTCTTCAAAGTGCCACGGGACTCCTCATCGTTTTTGCTGAAACAGTAATACGACCACCTCTCTGAAACTACTGTCACAGAGGAAGAGAAAACAGGTGTGAGCAAAGATAAGAGCTCAGTAATTCTACCAGCCATACAGCTGTGCAATCCTTCCTGCTAAGTGGGATACGAATGTCACGAGTCTGCAGCTTGTATCCAATGTGTTTTGTGGGCCTAGTCTCTGGGCACCAAGTGTCTTCTCAGCTGCTTGGAAGTCAACGGCAGTTGTACTGATGTGACTGAGATGCAAATTTGGCATTTGCTCTCCAGAGGGAGTTTCAGGTGATGGGCCTATGGTACACAGCTGGCCAGGTCCCGTGAGTGGTAGGTAGGTTCAAGGGTAAACAACAAGCCAGGGAGCTGACTTTAGACAACAGGGATCCTTCTCTTGGTAAAAATCAGTTCGTGCAGGGGAAACGGCCACAAGGCAGTTGACTGACGAGCTGCTGCTCTACACAGTCACAATGGCAGGGAGAGGGGGGAAATACGACTATCAGTGCTACAGCAATATGCCAGGTAGGGAAAAGAAAGAATGGAAGACCAAGAGCAAGTTTACACACCAAAGAAAAACCCGCAGCTGGCCTATGGGCCTACCAAAGGGTACAGTGTTGCTCAGTGCTCTACAAGTGAGCAAAGAATTGTGGGAAAGAGACCAGAGAAAGCCTTTTGCCCAGGTCAAAAACTCTCCATAGCCTTTGAGAACAGTGGAAAGGGAGACTGGCTAATGCACCAGCCACACAGGCTCATGCGTGGATGTGTAGACCAGTGGCTCTTCACCTTTGCCAGCTATTCTACTCCCTTCTGGGAGTCTGGGTTTGTGGGCTTGAGTCCCACCCCTGAGCAGCCGGGCAGCCACCACCCACTTCCCCAAGGCTGGAGCTGCAGCCAGGGTGTGAAGAGCCAGGCAGCCACCACATGGTCTGCGCTGGCCAGATGCCGGAGCTAGAACAAGCCACCTGCTTGCTTACAAAATGAGACATAAAAATACAAGTGTCAGCACGCTATTACTGACAGATGGCTTACGTTCTCATTCATACCATATCATTGTACACTAAACCAATTGCAAAATAAATATTGTACTCTCAGTTCAGTAGATAATGCACTAGACGATTAACCCAGCAGTGCTCGGGTCCTTCGCTCAATTCATTTTGGTTTTTGGAAAAATAAAATGAAAGTGTCCAGGCTTCCTTTAAACTATTGCTCTGGGGCGGGGCTGGGGAGGAGGGGTTCTGTTTGCCGGCTGTCCTAGGGAGAGAGGACAACCCCAGCCCTCTCTGCAGAAGCTTGGGGCCAAGTGAAACATGCCTCTCCATGGCCGCTGTAGCTCCAGTGGGTACAGCTGGGGGAGGGGTGCATATCCAGGTTTATCTGCCTCCTGCGCTCCCCAGCCCGAGTGAGGAATGCAGCAAACTATGCACTTTCCCCTCACTCCCTGATAAAGGGGGAACAGCCAGCAATGTCCCTGCACTAATCGGGGAGCGGGGCTTCAGTCCCCCCCTCCCTCCCTAAAGGGCACGGGGAGGGAGGGGGGCAGAGGCTAGGGGCTGTGTCAGTCCAAAACAGCGGAGGGGTGCATGCCCCCAGTCAGCCCCTTTCACGCAGTCTGAGGATTTTGTCTATTTTCTGTATATTTTTCGGAGAAGCAACCCCGTTCCAGGTACATCCCATTTTCCTGGCACAATCAAACTCTTACCTTGCATTAAGTTATGACAAGAGGAAGCTGGATACTGAATTTGGTGGTCCTAGCTCTTACCATTTAGGAGGAGTGCTTGAACAGACAAACGCTCTCAAATATATAGTAGATCGAGCAGAATAAACAAGTCACCGTATGAAATTTTAATTTGGACTGACTTTCACTAGTGCTTGTTGTGTAGGTCTACATAACAAGCACTAGTGAAAGTCAGTCCAAACTAAAATTTCTACAACGAGGCGTTGTACAAATTGTACAATGAGGCAAAGATCATGTACCTCTGGTGGAGAATCACTGAGTGTAGACCTATTCTGCACCCAGACTAAGCAGCCTGTACAGCCTGTCAATGTGAAGCACTAAATGAGAACACACAGTGTCCCTAGCCAGGGGAGCAGCAAAGTCCAACACCCTGTTTGTCCCTTAGCTTGGGCCATTCCAGAATTCTGGCCATCAGGATCCAGGTAGCAGAAGATGCACCTGTAGGGGGAAGGATGGAAGGAGGGAAATCCTGCTCCCTCTGCCCCCAGGCAAGGCAGGACCGGGCCCTGAATGGGTTCCACAGAAACACTACAAGCTGGTATGGAACTAGCCGGCTGAATTAGAAGCACATGTGCTAAGGGAAAAGTGTGAGCTACAACTGGCACCACATAGACTTGATTAAAGCAAGACATTGATTTGGAGATTAAATTACCAGGGTATTGAGCTAGAGAATGGACGAGGGAAACAAAGGAGAAGGGGGAATGACTGGGGGGGAGGGGAGGAACGTTGTGTCAGCAGAAAGAAATGAGTTTTAAAAAAAAAGAGAAATTGTGCTGACACAATGGAAACAACGTGATTTAAATAGAGAAGGAAAGAAGAAAAACTGGCCCTGGCTGCAGAGAACCCAGGCCTTCAGATGGAGGGCAGGAGTGGGAAGAAGAGACCAGGATGTGGCTTTGAAAAAAGGGCCCATCCTTGTAGCTGTCAAAGGACCAGCTACTAGTGTATGAGAAAGCAACAGAGCACAGCCAAGGAGTCTCGGTTCAGTGTGGAAAACAAGGTTGGAGGCTCTTCGGGGCCGAACTACTGGAACTAAGCCAAGCATTACTCAGCAATAAGGGCATCTGCAAATATTCACACACCACAGAATTGCATAAACCCCCCCAGTGCTAACGGAATCTTGGCATCAGAGAACAGTGTGGGATAATGGATCTCGTAACAAATCAGTACCCAGAGACAAGAGAGAAGTACAGGAATAAAATTAAGGGATGTTATGGGAATACAACTCTCAACTCACAACACTCTCCTACAGACCCCCCTCCGCAGGGACCATGCCAATTCCTTCCCATTTCAGAAATGCATATGTAGCCTCTAAACGCTTTGGGGCAGGCACCGTCTCTCCATTTTGTATGTGCCGGGCCTAGAGCAATGGGGCTCCCATTCCTGGAGAGGTTCCACATGCTATCAGGAGACACACTGAATCATCCATAAACACAACAGTACTATCTAGAGCCCTGGAAATCCCTTGATATCCACTTTATAGCCGCGGGTATCCGCATCCGCAGATGTGAATGAGAAGATCGGAGCCTCACTTGGTGGATACAGATGCGGATACAAACTTTCAGTAATATTTACTTCATCTTGCACAACCAGAAAATATTGACGCGAATTTCAGAAGTTGGCCATATGTTGGCGAACGGGCCAGAAAAGCTCAACTCAAAGAAGGTTGGATAGGAATTGTGATTCGTGACTTTGTGTGACGGTATTGCTGCCATGATCAAATACAGTTAAATGGGTAGCTTACCAGAATTGCCATTCCCAATAATCGTGAGTCAGAGCCCTGAAAAAACTCAGTTAAAAAAAGAAAATTAAAAGAGAGTGAGGCAGATAGACAGGATGGATGGACATTATTCAATTCTTGCCATTTTTTCACAAATGGCAGGATTTCAGAGGATGCTGGAGCTCATCTCGTGATGAGGCAAGAAGTTGCAGGGTCTCTCTCTCTCTCTCTCTCACACAGGCCGGTAACAAAAAGCCCATTGTGTCGGACCCCATAGAGAAACACGCGACCGCATTGTTCATAAGCGCAGATCGCATTCGTAACTCAGGGTCCGCCATTTACGACCGGCTGTACCTGCCTCATCCCCAGCCTGGGACAGGGGAGCAAAGACACGGCTGGGCCCCCACAGGCCTGAGAGAGGGGGCTGAAGTACCCAGGAGGAGCAGATTTCAGGCTGAGGCGGCTGAATTGAGCATTGGGAGACTGAATTGATGGGAGAGCTGAGTGGACACAGGGTTAGTTGACAGAAAGGGGCCAAAATGGCCCCCTAACAGACAGACAGACAGGATAGCCTGGGGGAGTTCAAAAAAATAAAAAAAAAAAACTTGAAAAAACCACACAATATAATGTGGGATTTTTTTAAGTCTTATCATTTGGGAGTTAGTCGTGATTTTAAAAGTCCATCTCTTCATTTTTCATCTCTATAAGGGGCCAATCTCTCAAACTGGTTTCCCTCAGGGGAAGGGCTAACAATGGCATGGTGGCTGGAGGGTTTTCCTGTCTACACTTGAGCCAAAATGAGATGAGGACATCACTCTGAACTA
>JANRFK010006688.1:3129635-3212137 GCA_030068395.1 Apalone spinifera | reverse complement strand
TGACTGAGGAGTCTATGATAAAGAATTTCCTTTGCTCCAATTTCATTCAGTGACCCCTTGGTTTTCATGTCCTGGGACAGTTAATTTGAGAAACTGATCAGTTTTCATGGCATCTTTCTTAATCTCCAGTACCCCCTTCACACTCCAGTACCCCCCTTCATCTCTGTTACCGCTTCCCTTTTCTAGGCTAAACAACCACGGAATCGTGGAAATGCAGGGAGAGCAGACCAAGAGTCTCAGGGAACATCTTCAGCTACCCAGAGCACCTTGCAGCTTAGCCTAGTTCCATCATCCCCAGTTACAAACACACCCAAGAGGTTTGCCTTTCACCATGTGCATTCTTATTCCTCACTTCTCCAGCAAGCTGACCATACTGCAGGCATTCTGTGGGAGGACACTTCTACACAGCTCACCCTCCAACCTCCCTTTTCTATGCTTTCTATTCATCCCCATTATATCCCCCCCCTACTATTGCTAATCAAATCATTAGCTGGACAATTAACACCCAGGTGTTCCTGATCCTGCAACAGAAAATGGTTAATTGCTCTCTGCTGAGTCTGCTATCATTCTTGTGCCACAGTCATGTCCAGGATCAGGATGCTATAGATCTGCCACACCGGGTAAACCTAGACCAGTCCTGACAGGAGTCTGTCTACCCTATTCTTAAAAACCTCCAGGGACGGAGATTCCACACTCTCCTTTGGAAGCCTTTTCCAGAGCTTCATTACCCTTAAAAACAACAAGTAGTCCTGTGGCACCTTGCAGGACTAACCGAGAGAGATAGAATCGTGAGCTTTCGTGGGCAAAACCCACTTCCTCAGAGGAATTGGAGTGAAAATAACAGAACCCAAGAGATATATATAACAGCAGAAGAAGTAACTGTCAATTGTAGGACCCGAGTTAAGAAACATTTTCTAATATCTGTCCTAAATCTTCCTTGCTATAGATTAAGCCCAATATTTCTTATCCTATGTTCAGTGGATATGGAGAATAAATGATCACAGTCCTCTAACTCCCTTCAGTCTTTTTCTCACAAGACTAAACAGGCCCAGTTTTTTCAACCTTTCCTCACAGGTCAGGTTTTCTAAACTTTTCCTCATTTTTGTTGCTCTCCTCTGGACTCTCTCCAACTTGTCCACACCTTCCCTGAAGTGTGGCTCCCAGAACTGGACACAATACACTAGCTGAGGCCCCGTTCATGCAGAGTGGAGCAGAACAATTCCCTCCAGTGTCTTACATACAAACACTGCGGTTAATACACACCAGATTGACATTTGTCTTTTTCACTACGACCTCACATTGTGGATTCAGACTCCATGCGTGATCCACGATAACCTCCAGATCCTTTTCAGTCATGCTACTGCCTAGCCAATTATTCCCTATTTTACAGTTGTGCATTTGATTTCTCCCTCCTAAACAAAGCACTTTGCAGCTGTCTATTTCATCTTCTTGATTTCAGACCAGTTCTCTAACTTATGGAGGGGGTTTTAAATTCTCACCCCATCCTCCACAATGCTTGCAAGCTCTCCCAGGACAGGGTCATCTGCAAATTTTGTAAGGGCACTCGCCGCTCCGCTGTCATTCACGAAAATACTGAATAGCGCTACTAGCAACCAATCCTCCGTTCTGCAATCTTTCCCCAGATGGAAACCCCACCCCAGACCTCGAACCAGTTTTTGAGGGATTTCCAAACCAATGAGGTTTCCAAACTGAACCTCCAAAACGTTTGAGGTTTTCCCATCTCAGCGCAGTACTTTCCAAGAGCACACTCCCAGTGTTTCTGACTGCAGCCTTCCAAAATAACCAGAGTGCAGTCAGGAACCAGTCTGGTTACCCTCTAACGAGCAAGTATGCTCTTGGGAAGTATCATACAGTGATGGATAAACCTCAAACACATCGGCGGATCTGTGCATAATCCTTTTTGGTCTGATCGTCTGACCCACTGAGGAGATGGTGAGCATGCCATGTGCCCAAAGCATGATACGAGAGAGCAATTATTGCAATGGGCTGACGACAGCCCAGCCCCCTACGCACCCAGGCTTGTCTATGGGGACAGCAATCCTGGGGTTGAAGTATGCAAAGTAAATAAAATGTTGCCAGTAAACAAACAACCAACCCAAAAGTATGCAACTAAGGTTACAAATCAGCTTGCCCGACTTTATAAATCCCCATTGCAGTGAGCTCTGGCAAGGCCAGTCCTGAGATTACTCTCTGATCTGCAGCTGCGTAAGACTCCAGCCAGGACAGGTTCCAATCACAAGATGATCTGGATGCTCAGTGCTCCAGAGCCACATGAAGTAGAAGCAGGTTTGTAAAACCAGAGCTCTGTGGGGAAGCCCTGTTCTTTTCTGCAGTTGCTTTTTCCTGAGCCATACGTAAAGGCGGTAGCACATCGGACGTGCATAGGGTGCTCTTGGAGTATGTGTAACCCACGGATCGGTGCACGTTACAGGTTCCCCGTGCTTGTTGATGCACAGAGAATAGGACTTTGTTACAGCCACCAGCCTGGATGATTCTTAGCGGAAGCTGTTAAGATTTCCTCTTCACCTCTGGTTGCCCCCTGGTCAATCAAGTGGCAGCCAGTCCATAAAGAAAACATCCGGCATCCAGGTAGGGGCTGAAAAACAAAACCAAGAGTCAAGTCTCCATGAAAGAAGATGCAAAGACGAAGTGGGTCTTTGCCCACAAAAGCTTATGCTCCAACACTTTGGTTAGTCTATAAAGGTGCCACAGGACTCCTCGCCGTTTTGCAGATTCAGACTAACACGGCTACCCCTCTGATACATGAAAGAAACACACTCTCTTCCCCCCCTTCCTCCGCATTATGGATTGGCTGCTGAGCTCTGCCAATGAGGGGTCTGATTTTCATTCCCACAAAGAACCTTTTGCCACCACTTGGGCAGGGTAAAGGAGCCATCTCCTTGAAGGCCTCATTGCTCTGCCCAAACTATGTAAGCGCCTTACTGCAAGTAAGAATTAGGCCCAGGGATTTTCAAGGCACAATACATGACATTGTAGTATCGTAGGTGCATGGCCTGCAGCACTGTAGGAACCCCACTAGTGTGAATGAGTTGTGACAAATGAGAGTAGGGTAATGTACTTACGCTGTCCCCCCCCACACACACACACACAAACAAAAGCTGGTCTTAAATCCATCAGTGGGGGGGTTCGGAGTGAGAATGAGCATCTGCTACTCTTGAATGTCCAATTGAGTAATATCTGGTTTCTAAATTTAACTTCCAAAAGGAACTTTTTGTTTGGTCTGGCCTGGCCGGAGAGCCATTGGCAGATGCCTTCAGCACTAATGCTAACAGGTCAGGAATTCAGCCTGGCATCCTGCGTCCCTGAGCACTGGTGAGCATTTGTTGCTTCTCAGGGAGCTATCCCTTTCCTGTCTGCCTTCGGAGCGGGCCTCTGAGAATGTCACAGAATGAGGGGGCTGCCGGTCGTGTGGCACAGTTCCCAGCGTACAGAAGGCGCTTGAATGAATTCAGCTGCGCATGCTGCCACCGCCTGAGGTGAAACGGAGTTCACAAGCAGCCCGAGTACCTGGGCACGGTTATCGTGTTTAATCTGATCTCGGTGGGACTGGAGAGTTGGGTAAAATGACTTGGAGAAAGCAAGAACTGGGCCAAAATGAACTTGCTTCGGTTTAAGGCCTGAAAAGGTGTTGGTGGCCTTCAAGGATCCATGCAGCTGTCTCCTGCCCCTAAGGAAAGGGCTGCCCCAGAGCCTTTTCTGCCTGGCCCATCTAAGGGATTTCAGCTTTGACTGCTCAATAGGCTGCGTGTCTCTGCCGCTTCAGCACCCTCACCTGCCTCAGTGAAATCTGCCATTTTCCAGCTACCTCAGCCCAGCCTTCTGCCTCAGATCCATCCGTTCTCTTGAAGCTGTAGCGAGTCTTGAGAGAAACACGGGTGGTACATCGGACCCGTAGCAGAGTCCTTGCCGCACATGAGTGCTGCCAACAAAAGCCAATCCCTCTACTTTCTCATCAACTCACGCTTTGTCCAGGTCCCGTTGCCCAGCTGGGCCCAACCATGCTGCTGGTCAAGGTGAAGTCTCACCTCCGGCACATGTGGGGGTCGCTCTCTCGTCCTTCCATCTCCAAACAGGGATAATGGCTTTTCATTGCCCCTCAAACTCATAACTGTTTTAACCCAACGGCCCCGTCACTGGAATGCAAACGAGGCCTCAGCCAATTGGCCTTTAACAGCAGAGCTCTCCCCTCACGGGGCTCCTGTCCCTCTGGAATCCCCAGGCAGCGGGGGGCCACTCCCCCCTCACGTTCCCAAGAGGTGACAATCGCCAACTCCCGATGCTCTAGGGCTTTAGGCCACTGGCCTCTCACATATTTTAACCACTCATTATAATATTGGCCTTAGGGCTCTGCAAGAGTCCGATATACATGCCAGCAGCAGCCACTATTGTACCTAAAACACATGTAAGGACCCACTTTGCTTTTGCTGACATTTGGGAGCCAATTACTGTTCTAAGTCCAGCCCAGTGTTCGAGGATTTAAGACCAAACCTCCTTCCGCTTGAAAAAAAACCACACTGTCCCAGCGAAAAGCTGGCCTTGGCCCATAGCAGCTGGGTTCACTTTCTGTTACCACCCCCTCAGACAACTGTTGGCAAAATCAGAGAAGGCAATAATACAGCCTGGGGCTACTTGGAAGAGTGACAGCAGCTGTCACAGGCCATCTGTGCATCTCAGCTACTGCCTCATATTTATCTACCTGGAGGGAAGATTTATATTTCAATGATTCAGCTTCTATCATCCCTCTGATGGCACTTCCAGGGGAAAGATTTGGTGACTATAGCAAAAGGCCCGCACCTCCAGATAGCAAAGTGACAGGGAAAGGACACCTGTATTGTGATTTATTTTGGGGACTACAATTTGGTGATGCCATTTGGCCGATATGGCTTAGTCAAGAAACTTTAAATGTGTCTCTTTCACGAACCTGCTCTGATTAGGCCTCAGTTGGAGTATTGTGTCCAGTTCTGGGCACCGCATTTCAAGAAAGATGTGGAGAAATTGGAGAGGGTCCAGAGAAGAGCAACAAGAATGATTAAAGGTCTAGAGAACATGATCTATGAGGGAAGGCTGAAAGAATTGGGCTTGTTTAGTTTGGAAAAGAGAAGATTGAGAGGGTTCATGAGAGCGGTTTTCAGGTATCTAAAAGGGTGTCACAAGGAGGAGGGAGAAAAATTGTTCTTCCGGGCCTCTGAAGATAGAACAAGAAGCAATGGGCTTAAATTGCAGCAAGGGACGTTTAGGTTGGACATTAGGAAAAAGTTCCTACCTGTCAGGGTGGTTAAACACTGGAATAAATGGCCCAGGGAGGCTGTGGAATCTCCATTTCTGGAGGTATTTAAGAGTAGGTTAGATAAATGTCTATCAAGGATGGTCTAGACAGTGCTGGGTCCTGCCATGAGGGAAGGGGACTGGACTCTATGACCTCTCAAGGTCACCTCCAGTCCTAGTATTCTATGATTCTATGGACCGTGGACAAGATTGGGGGCCCAATTCCTGGCTGATGTAAACTGACTCACCTCCTTTGAAATCAATGCCACCAGGCCAGTTTCCACCACCTCAAGATTTTTGCATGTGAAACCATTTTAGAAAAAAAATGGGGAAGCTTCTTTTGGAAGCTACATTTGGGGAAAGGAGCCAGTGAAAGCTGCATCGATGTAGAAGAACTATCGACATGGACACCCACCATGCAGAAGGAGCCCTGTTCTTCAGTTGATGGGGTCAGAGCTCTCACTCTGGGGTGTGAAGTCTGTTTTGCTTTTGGGCTACATTTCACTACCCATGCCGCTGTGGGAGCCCCCCCGGAGCTAGGAGCCAGTAGCGCGTGGTTCCATCTGCATGCATGGAGAGGTGTCACCATGCACAAGTCGCATCCGCTTTATTGCTGGCAAGGGAAGAGTTGTGAGCAGCCAATGGCTGCTGCTACCCTTGGCCTGAGACGGCCCAGAACTGCCATATTCCACAACTGCAGAGAGGCCTGTAGTGACAGAGCGAGAACGGGAGCAAACGGGGAGATGGTTTGCAAAACTGGCGCAAGCCAAGGCAGGGAGCAAAGAGTCTGCCATAACAGCCTATTGCCAAGGGTCGTAGGCAGGGTCGCATTATGACTTTCGTGGGCCCCTCCTACCATACCACCACCCAGGGCTCGACAAATAATGCAATCTACTCGCCCGTGGCAAGAAGATTGCAACCCGGAAGAGCTGGGTTCGGGCGATCTACGCATGCGCAAAACAATCTGCGCATAAGCAGATTGCCAGAAGCGTGGCTGGCGAGTGGGGCTCGCCACGGTTCGAGCCCTGATTTAATATCAATATTAAAATTATTTTTATATAACTTTAAATACTTCAACATTTTATTTTTTTTCCTGTTTGAGGCAAAATTTAATAGATTTTCGTAGGCCCTGAAAGGTTTTTTATTTTCTGATGTGAGAAAAAAATTAAAACATTTTCTTCAACCCTAAAAGTTCTTTTTTTTTTCTTCTGATTTTAAAAGAAATTAAAACATTTTTGTGGGCCCCTAAAAGTATTGTGGGCCCTAGGCACTGTGCCGAATGGATAAGTCGGCCATGGTCCTAGGAGAGCCATTTTCCTCTTTGGGTAGCTGAGCTGTCCTGGAAAATCATCCTCACTCCACGTCTAGAATACCGTGGATCCAGGAAATATTAAATCCAACTGCTGAGGAGAAAATGTGTTTTATCAACAACAAAAAAGCCCATTTGATTTATTTGCTAGACTCTCGGTCACTGAGGTATGCTATCTAATGTGGTGAGACAACTTCTAGGGAACTAACCTCTCTCTGCCATGACTCACGGTGTTTGCTTTTCCCCTCTCGCTTTCCTCATCGGATCCCTCCCTTCTAATAAGGATTCTAGACTAGTTGAAAGGTCGTAATTTATCCTAAGGGCTGTGGCTTTCAGGCTGTCAGTGACTCCAGCCAGGGAACAGAGTTATTCTTGCCCTTCCCTTGTTTCTCTGTCTCATTCTCTCCTTGGCTGGAGTCTCACCTCGAGCTAGAACCCACAGGGCAGTACCTGAGTCAGCGGGAGGAGGAGGGGGATCACTTCACTGTCGGGGGAGCTTCCCGCTGGCGTTATTTACAGCGTGGGAACTGGCCTGGATACTTTTGCACTGGGTTACATATTTCATTTTCACTAATAACTTCCCATGATGGAGCACCTTTCATCCCACAGCGCCTTCCAAATGTATAAATCACTTCACTCAGCACTCAAATACACCCACCTCTGGGACAGACGGCTCCACGAGGGCCTGGCTGGCAGAGTTCAATCGGGCTATTATTCCCACGTGGCTCCTAACCCAGACCCTGTCCGTACATCAAGGGTGGGGAACTTAAGCCCCGTGGGATGGATCCGGCCCTTGCGGTTCAGGGCTCCCAGCCCCCAGTATTGGGGAGCCCACGCTGGTGCTCCAACCCATTGCTGCCCCACAACAGGGCTGGAGCACACACAATCTACTAGCCTGGGCCCTCGTGTGTGAGGGGAATGCGGGAAGGGTCTTTCTCCTCAGTCGGGGGACACATCAGTGAGGGGTTTGGGGGTTGTTTTGTTGTTGTTGTTTTGCTTTTTACTTGTGCACAGATCCTGACTGATTTTCCTGTGGGCCAGTAGCCCCAGACTAGGAAAAGTTCCCCATGGTAAAAACGGTCTCACCTGAGTGCAGTGTGGCTTTCTGTCCGGGCTAGGACAAAACCCAGCTGCTGGGTGCCTGCCTACTTTGCCATGAGGATCCAGGCTAAATTATTCAAGCACTGAGCATGCTCCAATGCCTTCCCATAATTCCCTCGGTGTGCCAAAAAGGACGGTCCAGGCCTCCCACAGGGCTCTGGGACACAATCCGAGAGTAGCTCAGCTCACAGCAGTGCTGAAAACCAGGGGACAGGCCACACGTTCTTAGCCCTGCCCTGGCTCAGCCGCTTGAGGACGCTTGCCCAGTGAATTGTGGAAGAACTTTGTCCCCTTTGGCCCTCAACCTGGCTGTTGCCCAAACCAGTGAGGGTGGCAGAGGCAGGACAAGAAGCAAGAGTGAGCATGGCGGCAGGAAGGGGGCTGTCAAATGGACACGCTCTTGTGTGCTGCGGTGCAGCAGCACCCGCTGAGCGAGGCTAATCCGTAGGCTCAGACCCACGTGCCAATCCTGAGTTAACGCTGCAGTGAGGACAAACCCCGGGGGGGGGGGGGGGGTCAAGACAGGGTCCAACCAAAACAGCTGAGCCCTTACTACGCAGTGTTACTTCCCATCACAGGCCAATAGCCAATAACAAGGTACCTGCTGTGCGTGCAGATGTGTGGATCCCCTAGTTAGCCAAGAGACAGCCAGCTCCCTTGAAGGGAAAGTCTTCTTCCCCACCACCTCAGGCCAGCCCCCATCCTTATCCCCAAGTGACGTGATTCTTGTATCTCTTCTTAGAGGCTTCCAAATAACATTATATAGCTGAGCTAAAAGGCACGCTAGAACGTCTCTCTATTAATAGCTTTATTTCACACCAGCCTTTTTTCTCTCATTCTGGGGTGATCAGCAAAAACCTGGGTCTTCCTGAATGTGTCTTATTCACTAGTTAACGACTCTTCTCTAACACCGTAGCACTTTGGATCGGATTCTTTTCCCATCATTTTGGTGCGCAGGGCCGCAGACTGCGTTTCCGTACTTGGTATAAAACTTCAAAGTATTTTTCATCGTCTCATATAAAAGGCCAGGTTATTTGTTAAATGACTGTTTTGAACTTGAATCCAATATTTTTAGTAAAAAAAAAAAAAAAGAAAAATGTGTGCTTTTTTTTAACTGGAAGCAAGCCAAACTGTCCACAACTTTTATAGCCCAGCTTCCTTATGAGTCAGGATATTTACTGCCAGATAAATATTATTTTAACTTTCTCTCTGTGCCATAGCAGCGACACCTAGTGGTTAGTAGTTAGCTTAATGAACAGCTAGGTAGGAAATGAGAGTCTGTGGCCATACGAGGACTGTTCCAACTCCCATTATCACAAGGCTGTTCGCTTTAATGGAAATAGGATCAGTTCCTTTGAATCCCTCGGTATTTATCATCAGAAAAGTCAAATGACAAAAAATCCTGCATTGTGGAAAGGGGTTAGAATAGGGACTACTGCCGTCCCTGCTAGCTCTCGGATACTATGACAGGTGGTAGCTTTCCTGGAGTCCCCATTTATGGCAAGTAATGCGAAATACAGCCTGGTCCCTTCTGGGCCACCTCAGATGAATGCGCATCTCAGATGAGTGCTGGGGGTGGCCAAACTTCTTCTTAAGGGCAACCCCCCAAGTTCTTTGTCTCTTTTTTCTGCACCCCATTATTACATATTTGCATCCTTCACCCCAGCACTTGAACCCAGCCCTGTGCGAAGGCAACATCCTCGGG
The DNA here is from genome assembly GCA_030068395.1 of Apalone spinifera. Taxonomy (NCBI): domain Eukaryota; kingdom Metazoa; phylum Chordata; order Testudines; family Trionychidae; genus Apalone; species Apalone spinifera. The sequence continues at coordinate 3,202,715 of JANRFK010006688.1, read as the reverse complement.
GGGACGGGAGGAAGGGGAGGAGCATGAGCCCACCAGCAGCAGCTCCGGGGACCATGGCCACGTTCTTTGACCCTCATGACTGAGGAGTGGCAGGGCCAAACCTGAGGGGCACGAGGTCACAATGCTCAAAGTGGTGAACCAGGGCAGCCACACAGGACAAGAGCTAGTGGGTGAGTGAGGACAGAGGAGGAGACACCCACCCTCCTTTCCATACCAGGCGAGGAAACATGTATGTTTGCTTCAGGCCCTGCAATTGTGACCCATTGGTGTCTTGAGACCCACCATTGTTGGAACACCAGTTAGCACATGCTAGCAAGCACCTTTGCCTTGAACCAAAGCAAGAAGTAATGGCCTCATTTTTCTACAGTACCACGCACCTCCAAGCCGCTTACATCTTGCAGTCTATATACCACGGCCTTGATCCAGATCCCATTGAAATCCAGAGTGTGACTGTGTCTTAAATACTAATGGAACAAAGGCTGAAGTCCTTATTTAGACTCTGCTCCAGCACATACATACTTGCCTAAAGTGAAGCGTGCCCGTAACAAAGCCTTCAACGCCTATGTTAATGCAGCATTGAGGTAGCACAAGTGAAATTGGAAGCATCAAAAAACGCTTAAGTTAAGGTTCCACTAGTAATAGCAGAGAGGCTATTTTGCTCAAATGTAATATTGCATATTCCTAGTGGGGGTGGAGTGGGGTTTTTTTTTTTAAATAATGTATCTTAACATGGCTTTGTGTATTATGGAGTGACATTAAGATAACACCCTATTTCAATTATAAAACTCTGGTTTTAGCTTCCCCCTTCCCTTCAGTGTCTTTGCCTCAGAAAATTACTTGGGCCCCCAAAAAGTCAGATGACCCAGGAGAACGTCAGTAAAATCTGAAGAAAATTGGTCAACTGGCTCTGGAGGGATAGGTCATTAAAAAACAGCTTTGATTTCAAAGGCTAATGCAAATCTAATGTTTCTTTTTGTCCTGCTGGCTCAAAAACAGTTTGCCACTTGTTCAGACTTTCCATGTAGTCAAACGGCCAGCCCTGTTCAAAGGAAACAGGTAGTAATTAATAAAGCTATGAAGGGGACAGGGTTGCCTCTTAGTTCTGGATAATCTACACTGATGTTAATGAGAGGGGTTTACCATATATTTCTGCGGGAGCAGCAGTGATTGTGTTCTGGTACCTTTATGCCATGTTGGCTAATTACAGCTTAGAAAGACCAGATCTCTCTCCCCCGTGCCAATGGCCATCTCCCTCCAGCTTGAGTAAGACTCCATTGCAGCTGTCACACCGGAGTTAGTTTTGGCCCTACAGGTGTGTCTGTTTTATTGTGGAGGGAATTACTTTTCCCTCAGGCAGCAGTGCCAAGACTCAAGAGGAAAACACAGCAGGCCGGGGAGGCATCTAACTTAATATTTGCCGTGAATCTAGCGCATGCATGAGATATTGCCAAGTGCACCACACCTCCTCACAGAAACCCAGGCCTGGGAGATATTTTGTGTGCGCATGCCCGTGTGTGTGTGCACGCGAGGGAGAGAGAGATCCGGACCTAAGAACGGAGACATTTTTTCCATGAACGTAGTCGAGCTGCAGCCTTCTTTCATAACAGCAGGCTGCAGAGCTGAACACTCAGACTCCAAGTCTGACTCAAGCACCAGCGTGGCTGTCGGTTTCCAACCCGGGGCTAAGTGCCCCCAATATTTGGCGAAGTTCAGATCCAGAACCCAACCGGGACACTCGGATCCTACTTTATTGGGAACAAAAGCCCAAATTAGGTCCTCAATTCTCATCAGCCCAACTTGCCTGGGCCTACACCAGGCAGGGTCCTTTCCAGAACCAGCTATCACAGTCCAATGTCATCTCCAGCAGCTACTCACTGTTCCTTCACACCAGGCAGCCTACTGTAGGTGCTGACAAGTGGCAGGTCAAAATCATTGCCTGGGGAAGGTGGTCCATCAATCCCACTATCCTGTCTGCCAACATTGGCCAATGCCAGGTGCCCCAGAGGGAGTGAACAGAACAGGGAATTATCAGGTGTTCACTCCCGTTGCCCATTCCCAGCTGCTGACAAACAGAGGCTAAGGACAGCAGTCAAATGCTGCCTTGTTTTCATTCCTTTGTTTTGGTTTCTGTAGCCTCTTCCCTTAGACACACACGAACCTATTACCAAAAGTAAAAATTGCAACTTGATTTTCAAAAGTAGCCCCCTCCACCCAGATCCCATTGGAATGCTACCAGTGAGGTGCCTAACTCCCATAGGCGCCTGTGGTGATCCCAGCTTATATGTTTACGTCAAGTCCAAGGCCCGTCCACCTACCCATGGCGTTGCAAGCAGGTGAACTGTAAAGTACAGAGCTATCCTCCCTCCCCACCTGGCTTTTGGCGATTAAATGACGTGACAATCTGAACCTCCTCGTAAAGCTATAATGGGATGTCAAGGAATTTATTGCCAAGGCTGAAAAAGAAAAACATTTCAACGGCCCTCTGGCTCACCACAGGCCTGGAGCCTGCTGGGAAGTCCGCTCTACAGGCGCTATCCTCACCAATTGTTGCGACCTTTGACTTCTGTTTGGAGGCATTGTTTTTCACACCGCTATAAAAAAGGGCCTGAATTCTGGGCCTTCTCAAAGGGGACATGCATCTGGAATGTTACCTGGCAATGCTTGAGTTACAGCTCCGGCAGCTTGTTTAGGCACTAAAAGGCAAAAGTTGTGCAAACCCCATGTAAGGAGCTTTGCGCCTCACAAATCATTCAAATTGGACGGGGGGATTGAGCATGTTCTCTTGAAGGCCAGAGTTGGTTCTCCCTGGTCTGTTTTTTTGTAGCTTACCTGAAATGTGCAATCCTGATTTAACATTTAGCTTTAAACCTGGCTGCCTTCCAGCCCAAATCTGAGAAACTAGAAGCTCGGTCATCATAACATTGTAGCTAGGTAATCTGTCAAAGTTCACCCATTGGCGATAACAATGTTACCGTTTTAATCAAACGAGGTTTTTTTTTCCTATTATGCAACTAAAGTATCATTGAATTCCTTATTTTGGGCAATGAAGGAATAAGAAAAAAACACCATGTGTGTTACTCTAGGAGATTTTATTCTGTAACTGGGCAGCCAAGCTAGCAGAGGGAGCACAAAGTAATGAAGAAACCCAGCTCCCAGAGCTACACTTGTCTTACTGATGACATTTGGAACGATGTTGATGGTGACGTATACAAAGGAAAATCCTAAAGGACAAGAGTAGAATCAGTTGCCAAAAAGTAAGGGATGGTTCAACTGTTAAAAATGAACAGAAATTAACATTGCTTGTTCCTGTCACGTTTCCATTACATTTCTTTTCTTCAAATCAAATTAAAAAAAGTTTTGTTTGCCAAAAGGAGTACACACACCTCTCTCACTTACAGAAATGGAAGAGTCCACGTTTGAAACAGTCTGAAAAAAATGGAAGGTGTCCATTTTGAAAATGTTCACTATGAAATGGCAATTTTGACCAAATGTCAGGAAAAAGATTAATTTTGAGACATTTTTCCATAGAAAAAGAGCTTGGGCCAAAAAATTTCAACCCGGTGTCCTAGAAGATGGTCAAATATTTGCCTGGTATTAAGGAAAATGCTGGGAAGGGGGAGAGGGAATTGTGACAAAAGTGGTAGAAATAGGAACTAACTATCTAGGCGACCTGTCGGGCCAGATCTAGTCAAGTGCTGGAGCCAGTACTGGGATACAATGGAAGCTGCTGGTGCTGCTTCTATTGGTGGAGTAAGGGGGACAGCGCAGGGTCTTCTGGGTCACTGCCCAGGCGCAAAATTGCCAGGACATTGGCCTACTCCAGCCATGCAGACTCCTATTTTCACTCCCTCCATCCTGCCTGACTGCACCTCGTTAGCAGGACTTCTACATTGGTAGCTTGATCTGGTGGAGCCAGCTATGCCCCTGTTGTATTGGCTCCATGCACCAGGGATATTCCCTGGGCAGTGGGGTACCGGGGGAACCCTGGGTGGCAGCGAGCTGATGCCAGAGGGCCCTAGAGCAACCAAGAATTGGGTCTCCCAAGTGGAAGAGATGAGACATTTACCCAGGCCAGGATTTTCCAAAGAGCCTACAGGAATTAGGCACCTATCCCCCACTGAAAATCAGTGAAATTGGGGAACCTAGATTGTTCCTGTGAACCTCCCCTCCCCATATGGCCGGAGTGGAGTATTTAAACACTTACGAGTCTCCATGGCCTTGTATTGTATATAGTCATTGTGGTTTATAGCCACTATGCACTCTCCTCACCTGGTGCATGTAAATGTCTCCACAACACAGAGCCGACTCAGGCCTGTGTTTTCCAAAAGGCAGGAATTCCAGTCAGGCATGATAAGCGCCAAAGGCCCCCTCTCTGTGCATAAGGCAACCCTAGGGGGCTGGCACCAAGTGAGGGGGTAAATCCCCTTGCTCCACACCACAGCCAGGGGGTCACAACCATGCGGGGGAAGCGATCACCGAGAGATGAGCCAAGGATGTGTTCTTACCACAGGCTCGGAATGTGTTTGGGGAAGATTTAAGACTCCCTGAACCTCAATGTCTTAAGACGTGCTGGACAGCAGAGACCCTGCTCTTGGCTGGCGGTGCTGAGACACAGAACTGCTCTTGCTGGAGTTCTGAAAATAGTTCTGCACCTGCTATTTGACACAGCTTTGCCAATAAAAAATCCCTGATGCAGGGTGTGAAGAACTCATCAATAAAATAGACGTGGAAACAAAGGGTCTGTCTCCAGTCCTGTCTCTCCCATCAAGGAAATAGCCCAGTCCGGGAGTCCAAATCCTCGCTGATCGCTCAGAAGCCAAGACAATGGGTTACTGAGACAGTGTGTTAAACAGTGGAGAGTAAAAGAAACCAGACGCACAATCATAAACCATTCAATACAATGTGTTCCCGTTACTACTTATACGTTAAGAAAAATCCAGTGTCCATTTAAAAAAGGGAACTGAATACAACCAAATGACTGAAAAGGGCAAGTAAGTGACTATGGATGGGCAAGTAAGTGACTATGTCTCCTTACCTCTCTGAGCCTCTCCTATCTGTTGTCTGAATTCTTTATTAGAATGTTTGTTCTTTGAGACAGGGCTTGCTTCTCAGGGTCTGTACAGCACCTTGTACAATGGAAACAGACCTGATTTGGGGCCTCCAGGCACCCCTATTATACAATGATCAAAGGCACCTATTATAGGCCAGGGTTTTCAAAAGGACTGTTGATTACAGATGTGTCCTGACATCTTGAGATGCCATAAAGGGACTTGACTTTCTAAGGTCTTGTCTACATTGGCGCCTTTGTCAACAAAACAGTGTGAGCATTTACACTACAATGTGACTTTTGTCAGGAAAAATACGCCGTTTTGGCGACAAAACGTGCCACCCGTATGAGACACTTTTGTCTTTTCCCCTCCCTTTACTGTTGGCAAAGAGCCCATTTGGACTCTGTCCATACGGCTTTCTTGCCGCACAGCACCCCAGCAGTGGCTGAGACCACGGATGAATACCTAGTCATACATTGCTCATGCAAACGGTCACTATGCCCAACTTTTGTTGAGTGGCAAACTACCAGCTAGATTTGAAGAGGGGCCTTACTAAACAAACTAGGCTAAGCCATCATTACCACGTTAGGCTCATAGCTGGAGGTCATCACAACGGTGGTTGGAGAGGCCGGAAATGGTGACCGTTTTTTGTGCTAGGTTTAAACATTATCAGACATCCAATCTGAAAAAAAAAATCACAAAGAGCCATCATTTAAGGAAACTGGCTGATTTGGATAGAGGTTGGCAAAAGACTGGTACAAACAGTAGGAGCTTGTTTGTACCATGTTCCAAAGTGATCGTGTGAATTATGCTACATGGGTTGCGTAAATGCAGCAGAAGCCAGGGCTGTGGAGGGGAAGCCAGCAATACATCATGCCCTAGCTGATAGTCATGAAGTAGTACACCAGCCAGCCAGGCCTGTCAGGGCTGTCTGGTATGGAATGGCGATTGAGCAATTTCTCAACAAGGACGGTGGGAAGAAATAGCCTCTTTGCCTGAAAGACGGGGCTCTGACCAACTATGACCTGGCTGCAGCTATAACATCAGTGACAAACCAAGCGTGAGATTTCCACAAAGGAGCTACCACAAAGTACATGGCTGCCCATGAAACTGCGGCCCAAGATATTCTAAAAATGGTGGCTGAAAGAAGAGCAAACCCTCTTGGGCACTGAACCTGGAACATGCCCAGACAAGACAACAGCCAGTTGTGAAGAGTGCGATGTCTCTGGTGCCCTCAACTGGAATTGCAAATAGTTTGTGTGTGAGCAAAGAGAATGACACACACGAATCTTAGCACACTAGAACTGGAAGGGACCTCGAGAGGTCATCAAGTCCAGTCCCCTGCCCTCATGGCAGGACCAAGCACCATCTAGATCAGGGTATCCCAACCTATGGGTCAGGACCCAAATATGGGTCACCAGGTGTCTTCCCAGGTGGCTCTTAAGGAACCATACACACATTTTTTGAATTGCCCTGGGTCAACAAGTCTTCCTGAATTGTCAGAATGGGTCCCCATCTGGAAAAGGTTGGGAACTGCTAGATCATCCCCAGTAGATGTCCATTTAACCTATTCTTAAATACGATGGAGATTCCACAAGCTCCCTAGGCAATTTATTCCAGTGTTTAACCACCCCGACCGACAAGAAGTTTTTCCTAATGGCCAACCAAAACCTCCCTTGCTGCAATTTACATCCATTGCTGAGATGAAGAAATGAAGCCATAGGCTGCAACAGGATGAGGTAACCCTCTTTGATCCTATAAAAAAGGCCTATTCTCAAATCCTTTGGTAATCGCTACAAACCAATTGAACAAAAGCAGCAGCAGGCAGCACTACCAGTAACTTTGGGTGCTGAGCTATTCAGCAAGTCAACATGTATTGTCCAGTCCAGATGTTGATAACCACAGCTTGATGAAATACGAGCTGGCATCTGCCCCACTCTTCAACTTGGATGGATTTCTACAAAAGACCCAAAAGAGCAATGTGCTGTCTTAACTGGGGGGAGGGGAGGAAATCTGTCAGTTGTTGAGTTACCAGCATCCAATGAGCCAACATTAGCTATTCTTGACCTCATGACCCATCTGCAGATGGTGTCCGCTGAATCTGCCAAGTGCAAAACTTTGGGGCTCTGTCCGATCAGCTGCTAAACATTAGCCTGGGACTAAAACGACAAGACGCTGCTGTTGATGGGGACAATTATGCAAATGAAGACGCAGTCAAATCTGCGGAGAGCGTCGGGAAAGGGACTGTCCGAAAGCAAGACATTCAGAACCCCTGTGTGTTAGCCCCATTTCCAAAGCAACACTTACAGACAAGATCAGCTTCAACAAAGACATCCAACGTTGCAATCCTTGTTTCCGAGTAACTGAACTTCGAAGCGTGAACTGAGCTTCTCCACTGGTCACGAAGTGTTCCACCACAGGATACAAGTGGCAAAGAAAGCTCCTGACAGACGTGATCTTCAGCCCCAGACCTCGCGGCAGATCACGAGGCAGCAGATTCGTGCCTCGCCTTGCACGTTGCTCATGCAAAGCCAACATTGGGGGGAAAACAGGGCACATACTGTGGAGCTTGGACTCTGACGTCGCATCTGTGCGCCTAAGATATTGCTCTGTTCTTGGAAGAGATGAGTTCTATTTCAAAACCCATATTGGCGAGAAAAGAAGAGATTCATTCCCATGCTCAGAGGGGCTCTGGAGCTGAGAACTGTGTGTCTTGTGCTGCCAAATGTTCACGCTGCCAGTGGATGTGACTCTACTTCAGCGTTCAGTGGCATGGGAAAAAAGAGAAGGCTGAAGGCAAAAGCTGAGGAGAATCCAAAGCTGGCAGGGTCGGGGGAGGAAGGGGTTTTGAAACATCTTGGGAGCAACGCATCTCAGAGAGAGACAGAGACAGCTTACACCTCCTGGTATTTTTATTGCACTGTGGTTAGAAGCAAGCAGATATAATGGAGACTGAATTGTTTGCGAGGAACAAAAGAAGCGAGTGACACCAACAAGGGATTCCTGCTGGTGGCAGCTAAAACATGCAAATGAGCAGTCAAGCACATGGGACCACGTAGTACTTCAGTGTCCTCTCCCTTCTCAATCATGGCTGGCTGATCGCACGGGACAAGTGCGATCGCACGGGACATGGCTGGCTGATCACACTTGTGCCTCACATGATAGTGCAGGCTCCTTCCGCCTCCCCTTTGGGCAGAGAGGCTGACTCTCTACCTGGGCCACCAACGATCCAAAGGCCTCGAGGAAGATGTGGTGAGCTTCGAGGCATGCAGCCACGACCCCGGCGATGGTGGCAACGGAGCACTGACCGCATCCGTCACAGATTCGGCGAGGGAGGAAAAATGTTTCAAAGCATCTGCAACGTACTGCGACTGCTTCTGTGAGCTCAGAGGGGTTGCTGCATTAGAAGTCACACACAGGCAGGGGCAGCCCGTCCATATAGGCAAACTAGGTGGTCGCCTAGGGCGCCAAGTTCAATGGGGCGCCAAATGGTGGCGCAATATCTTTGAGGGATTTGGAGATGGGGGTGCCAATTGCATGGTTCACCTAGGACACCAGTTGCTGGCAGCTAGTCTAGGGCTGCCCCTGCACACAGGGGGTTTCATAAGAGTCCTGGTTATTTGTTATTCACACGATATATTCATACAAGACACTCGACAGGCCCTTCTCCAAAGTCATTACTGTCATAGAAGCCGTTTACATGTGTTGACGCTGTTCTGAGCGACTCTACAATGATCATGACAACTGTACTGTGAGTACTTTAGACGTCTGTCTGTAGCCAAACAGAAGGCATCAAACACATATGGGGAGTCAGCGTCTGACTACCTGTGAGACACCAAAAAGCAGCAGACAGAAGAAAGTTCTCAACCCAGTCCTTTCTACAAATAAGTGATGAGTTTTGGTGTGGTGCAGGATACAAACAAACTTTCAATGTTGCGTGACCACGGACTTCTGCCTAAGCCAAAGGCAAAAGAGCTCAAGGGAAAGTTGCAATACCAATCACCTGAGGCTGAAGAGTTCACCCTATTCTGAGTACTGTGGCAAGGCTTTGGCCACTCCCCCGGGTCTGGCGTTGCTGGCGGATAGCGTCTGCCTCAGAGCCTCGCTGTGGCCCGCCACCCTGCCTCTTTCTCTTTGCTAGTGGCAGGGACCACAGCCTACTGAACCATCCTCATCACAGGCTAGTTGATGGTTTTGGGGTAAAGACCCCTCCGGAGTCCTGGTCTCCCTTCCCAAGGGCAGACTGTGTTAGCACAAGGGAGATTTGGGGAGAACCCAGGCCCACCCGTACTCTAAGTTCCAGCCCAGGGACCCTAAGGCAGCACAGACAAATAGGGTAGTTTTTACTTCCTATCTGGTAGCTTCTTCCCTGAACCACTTCCCCCAAAGGATCCCTCCCTGAATCTTCCATCTGGTACCAGCTAGTCAGTCCTCAGCTCACCCACCTAGCTCTTCTGTACTTCCTCCTTCCGGTCCTTCCCTCTGGGGGAAACCTTGTACCCCACAGGCTTTCGTTGGCTGGAGGTGTTTGATTAGCTGGCTCCTTCAGGCAAGTCATTAACTGGCCTCAGGTGTCTGCCTGCCTTCATTATGTGGCAGCAGTCTCTAGGAGCTTATATGGGGAAGAGAAAGCCATTTATCCAGCACCCTATATACCTGCCTTCCATTAGAGGGTAGCAGCCTGCTGGTTTGGGTCTGTCACGGCATATAGTGCAACTATCGATTGTATTTAGAAGCTGACTCGTCTTGGGCAGAAATGAACTGTATTTCTATGAGTTATGACTTTGTGATTTTTGTTTTTCAGATTTGATGCCCGTTAGCATTTAAGCATTCCACCATATACACAAATTGCTTCGCTTCTCACGTCTACATCCACCCTTGTGCTTACCACCAGCTATTTACCCAATATGTGGTAGCAACATTTTTTTCTGGCTGATTGGTTACCCTTAGCTCCCAAAATGGGTCTGGACTGGCCGGCTAGCATCGTTAAAGGGTCTTCTCATTAGGAGTCATCTCCATCAGCACAGTGGTTAAGAAAGAGCATAGCACAGTCAATCTCCTCACTGGAATATTTCACGTTGGACCAATGAAAACCACAGATGTGGATTGCAGAAGGCTCCAAACAGCGGAGAAGATGGTGGAAGAAATAGAACACCCCCACTCCAAGTCTCACTTGTATCTGTGGTTTTTTGCACTTACATTCAAGCTGAAAGTCTTCGCACTGAGCTGATTTTGCTGCTTTTTCGGTTGCCCCATCATGGCGGGGTGGGGGAGGAAATACCTCATCCATCTCAAGCCATTGACCACACACAATGAATGACCAAGAGTAAATAGTTAAAAGCTAAGCAAAGGAAATAGCACATCCACAGGCCACAGAATGCAACAGGTTCCCAGCGAACTCTCCACAACAAGTTCGAGCGTTTGCAGGAAATCCACTCCCAGCAAGAAAGGTCTAAATTTCAAATTACAATTTCAAACAAACACTTGAGCCAGCTCTGATCATAGCAAAACTGAGAATCGAGACTATGGCGGAACATGGCATGGATGTGCTGAAAGAGAGAGATAACTCACAATAGGCAACTACTCATCTGAGGAGCTAGCTGAGCAACAGGCTAACCAGGAGAAATTTAGATCAGTGCTTTCGAATCCACACGACTGGGCAGGTTTCCAGGTACTCAGACACACTGTCACATCGGCAGCAGCATGTAGCTTGCAGAGCTTTTGAAGATGCACCCACTTATTTTGGCTCCTCAATGGGAGCAGAGTTCTGTTGAAAACCTGACCCTAACCCACTCAAATGACCACCTGGCTTTGGACATAGGATTGTCTCTCCATGGTCATGGGATGCACGAGAAAAATGAAACTGCGAGGGCAAAAGGCGAGCCCGTCCAAGAACAGCAGGGAGACGTTCTGCTAACTTGCTTTCGAACTGGGCCTCTCTCCCAGTTCACCCCAAGCGGCCTGAGCAGCTGATGGATCAGCACCAGCACACACGGAGCTGTAAACAGATCCTATGCAACGGTGTTTCATTTTGCAGTTTGCAGCTTGCCAGCAGATATTCAGAAGCCGCGCGTCTGTGCACACGGGAGAGCATTTAACCCCTGGAACAACAGCTACAACACAGACAGTATTATTTGGAGTAAGGTGGTGCCTAGAGGCTCCAGGCAGGATCACAGACCCTTTGGGGCACAGACAATTGGCACAGCAGACCACTCCCCAAACTGGACACAGAGGGCTCACGCCATGGCGTTGTGCATCAGGGCTCTGCTGAGGTGTATTGGGCACTTTGCCCACTGGTCCTGTTTCCCAGCATCCCACCGCGTATGAAACACCAGCTCTGCTGCAAGCGCTCAAGGCAGCTAGGTCAACATTTGCTCAAGGAGCGTGAGAGACATACCAGGGTATATTCAAGGCTAGTGGGAGTCTGTGTCACCCCTGCAACTTTGGGTGCCTTGCTGAAATACCTCCCCCTGGGCTGCTCTCAAATAGTCACACCCCACAATCTAAGGGTCCGTGTAACTGCAGCCTGCCAGTCACACTTGGGTTACACTCTGGCTCTTACCAGCTTGGGTTATACTCTCGGGTAGGCCCCAATGCCTCCCCAGTCTCAGATTTCCCCCCTGAAATGCATGTTCTGTACTACCCACAAATCTTTTAAGCCTGTTATTCCTTTAAGGGAGTAGTATGCCGAAATAGTTATTGACACACAGCAGTTCAAAAACCGGATTAGATAAAACAGCAAAACAAGTGCATTAACTACAGCGAGACACGTTTTAAATGAGTTCAAGCAACGAGGCATTAAAGTCAGCCATGGTTACAAGAAAAAATAAAGATATAATGTTTACTGATGCCTAAACTGTATTAGATTCAAGAAACGTTTTGTATCGCATTCTCCAGGGGACCAAACTCTCAGGCCAGGACCCCTCCCTGGAGCTCAGAGAATACCTCCTTTGTCTAGACTTACTATCTGTCTGAGGATGAGGCGGTTTTAAATTTGACGAAAATCCCTTTCAGTCCATATACTGAAGATAAGATTTTTTGCAATTAAACCCTTTCCAGATGCTCTTTCCTCTTGCATTTGAGCACCCAGATGGGGTAGCAGGAAGGTGAACTGACTAGCTTAATACCACAGACTAGCACAGATCTGACATGGCCAACAGTAATTTAACTCCAAGTCCCACAACTGCAGCGCCTCAGAACACACATTACCATTCACAGGGACTGCCGACACTCCACGGAGACAAGGGGCATAGCTGTGGGAGCCTTGTTTGAACGCCTTGATTTGTGTGTGCAATTCAGATTTCAACCCTGATCTTGTTTTGACATGTGTGCGGAGCCCAGCTTGGGCGGACTAGGCTGGGGAGAAGGGAGCATTCTGAGCACAGAAATGCCATTTCAGTCCAATAAGTGCATCATGGCGTGGCAAGCTGTGCAGCTGCTGGCAGCGTCTAACCTCGGGATCAATCATCGTCTGTCTGTACGGTCCCCCCAGGACAGGGCTGCGCAATGTGACTGAGCCAGTATCCACATCAGCAGCGTCTAATCCTGACCCAGCAGCAGGTTGCTACGCGGTAGAACGTCCACGTGCTTAAACCTGGGTCAGAACAGGAGGAGGACCTCCTGAGGTTCCTTCCACCCTCCCATTTCTGTTTTCCCCAATACGATGCCCTCTCTTTACTCTCCTCAGGGCCAAGCTTTTCCTCATTGCTTTTTAAGGAGACATTTTGTACGATTTCTGACAGAGGCCCTAAGCTTGCTTGACTTCTTTGTATCCCAGACATAGGATTACGAAGTGCCTCTCTCTCTCTCTCCTTGGCCCGCGTTACCTGCCTAATCTCCCTGGTCTGCCTTTGGCCTCTAGGTCATAATTTTACAAACCTAGCACTTCTGGTCCTGGTGAGATGCGCTTTCACACACATACGCCTACACACAGACACTAACTAGCGCTTCATTTCTAGACTAAGTTGCCACAGAGCCACCACGGTATTTCAATCAAGTTCTTTCCCATCTCGGACTAAAATATGCAGGTAACCTTGTTATTCTACTGAGGGCATTCATCTGGCCTGGACTCCTGCTAGCACGATACGGGTGATAGTCTTATAAACGTTTCTTCCTCTCAACTCCGGTAGAATTTGCCAACACGGCAGATGCACTGACCAGAGACTACCTTGTCCTGCTGCCCTTAAATGATCAACAGAAAGCAAAGATGTGTTGTTAGCATGGGGAAGAGGAATGGTCTTATGGTGAGTTCTCTAGATTGGAACTCGGAAGGTCTGGCCTTCATTCCTGGCTCGGTCGCAGACAGTCCCTGTGAGGGCATTTCTCGGGGCCTTGATTCCCAAGTGTAAACGTGGAATGATATTTCCTTCCTCCTAAGCTTTTCCTGTATTTACTTAGCTCATAAGCTGTTTCAACAAGGAATCATCCTTGTGGGTTTGTCTAGCACCTGGTGCAATGCTTGTTGCATTGTTTTTAATACCATTTGGCCAATGGGGCATTGCTCCCATTCATCCAGAAGATCTCTCTAAAGCAGATTCTATTGTGTCAATGGATGCTGTGAAAAATCAACATGTAAAAGAGAGCTGGAAGTCTGGGGAGCAGGGAAAATTTAATCTCCCCTCCCCCCCCAAAGCAAAACCAATGTATTAATTTGATAACCAGCAGTCTTTTATTTGACATTAGCTGCCCCTCAAGTCTAGCTAATGGGAAAAGGCAGCCTTCCATTAGAAGACGGAGGGATTTTATATAACACCAAACTACCCTGAAAGCATTTGCTTCTTTTCTGATGGAGCGTTCCACCTATAAGAAGCATACGCTGGTACGTGTTTTAAAAAAAATATTTCCATATGCTAGCGGAATGCGCATGGCTTGCCAAAGAAACTGGTTGTTACAACAGCGGGCCAAGCAAGGGCTGTTTTTAAAGGAAAAACTATTGCAGAAACTAGGTATGCACAGAGGTGCACTAAAACAACACGAACTGCTGTGACCTGCAGATGACCTCACCCTCCTCCTATTGCAAAAAGGGAAAAGGGAGTTAGAAAAATCTGAGGCTAATTAGACGCTTTTCTTTTCTTTTTTTCCTGGAGACATGATGAAATTTCCTGAAACAAAAAACTTTAGCAACTTCTATAAAATACTTCTAACTTTGGTGGAAAAATAAATGATTGCCTTTTTATCTCCTCATTCCTGAGGTGCAAAACTGGCCCACTTCTGTTTGTGCAGATGGACTGGAAGGAAAACACCCAAGGAAGAAGCAAGTGGCGAGATTCTTGGCACCAGCCAGTAAGTGCAAAGCTATTCTCGGGGCTGCCTGTTTGTTATTGCAGCAGGAATCATTAAGATGCTATGGAAAGCTGCTGTCTGGGAAAAAGTGGGAAGGAAGGATTGTGTGGCCCAAAACGCAATTCGGAAGGAAAGCGCTGTCGGGGTGGGACTCGTGGGACTGCCAAGTAGGGGGACCACGCTCAGAACACACGTGGGTTGCTCCCAAAAGAGCTGCACTTCTTAGAACTCCAGTAGATCTTCTGAACTTTCTCGCTCCGATTATTTGTCCTGTCCTGGAGGCAGAGGTGAGTTGTGGCATGGAGGCGCCTGGGTTCATCCCTTCCTGGATGTGTCAGTCGACAACTGCCGTCCAACAGCATGAACATTCATGCTACAAGACACCGTGTTCACCGTGCATCAGGTGAGCGGAGGCCAATCAAGCCCTCAGCCCGTGGCTGGTGGGTTTTTTTTTTTTTAAATATAACGGATCCTTTTTGTGCAGAACTCTCCTTATTGTCAAGGAGAGCACCTCTCAGGTGCAGAACTGGGGCGAAGGAGGCAAAAGTGCCTGTACCTAGCCACGATGTAACATCTCACTATTTTTAACTCCCTAGCAGAGGGGCAGCCACGTGAGTCTGTTTCACCAAGAGACAATGATGGGGAGTCCTGGGGCACTTTAAAAACAAAAATGCATCAGGGTATAAAGCTTCCATGGGCTCCAGCCTAGGGATGTGAAAGGGTAATGGGTGGGGACTGGAGCAGCTCCCTGCCTGCCACGAGCAGGTGGCTGCTCCAGCCCCTCGGGGCCCACCACGGACAGAGGCTGCTCCAGTCGTCTGGAGCAGACCATGTCCGCAGTGGACCTGGGTGCATCGCAGGTGGGGCGGGGGCACTCCAGTCCCCCCTTTAATCAATTAACCAGTTAAACATCCCATTTAACTCAACCAATTAAACGGGATTTTACATCCCTCCTCCAGCCCATGAGCACCTAGACCCGAATACATTTGTTAGTTTTTAAGATGCCACAGGACTCTGGGTTCTTTTAAACTCGGATTTCGTTGCACACATGCACTGGTGCCCGCGTGCAAGCGATTGGCAATAGCATGCGCCATGCACCTGGGGAGCAGGCGGCTGACAAATCAGAACGTGCGTACGGTGCCATTTGTCAGACAGAGATTAGTTAGGGCAGGGCCCAAGCAGCCCAGATGGCCTGTTCAACGGGGGCAGCTGAATTCTCTGGTCAGCTCCCACTGCAGCGTTCACATCACTGTCACCACATGCCAGCAGGGAGAAGCATGAGAGCAGCTGGCCCTTGCATTGTCCGTGGGGAAAGCCCTGGCCCCAGCACTGCCAGGGGAGCAGGGAATTCTCTGTGGTGTTACCTTCTTTAAAGAGTCCAGTAACTGCCTGTGGGTGACACGGGCCTTTGGAAAATTCAAGGCCTGACTCTGATCTTAGATCAGGGGGCCAACAGACTCGCGGGGGTGGACCAGCTCTGTGGCTCCCAAAACGGGAGGGTCTTGGACAAGCTAGGGGGCAGCTCTGTGGCTCCCAGAGAGGGATGAGCCTGGAGCAGAAAGGCAGAGTTGGGGGTAGCCAGCCCTCAGCACCACCCAGAGCACCGGCCCCTCGCCTCCAGCCAGCCCTCAGCAGGCTGGCCTCAGGATTAGCTTCAAGGGAGAGTCATCAGAGAAAACCAGCCCGAAATCAGCCCACCTTGTTTGCAGCAGGATTCAAGGTTCTTTCCACCCATGCTGTGATCTGCCCTTGGCTCAGGCTGTTGGGCTTCTCCGACAGAAAAGGGCAACGGCCATTACCCATCCTCTTTGGCCCAAGGTGGTGGTCTCTGTCTAGCCCTCTTCTGCCCAGCACTGACCCTGAAAGCAGCACTGCATCCTGCCAGCCCTTGCCAGGCTTGAGGGGCCCACAAGCGATCGCACGGCAGCGGAGCGTCTTGGCGCATCTCCAGAGGCAGATGTATTGACTTGTATAAAACAGGGGAAGGCGGCAAAGAGAGGAAGACTTCCTCAGGGAGGGGAGCCCAGTGGAGATGGAGCCTCATGGCCTTGCCATCACCCACCATGGATATTCCAGCCAACAGTCTCAAGCTGAGGCAACTGAAGCCAGGATGGTGTCCACCAGGTTAGTCTCTAGGACAGTGTCCAATGGACAACATGGCCAGGCTCTGTCAGGAAGGGGGACTTACAGCGATGCCTGCCCAATCTCCGTGGCCGGCCCTCGCTCCAGTTACTGGCTTCCTGACTTCTGCTCCAACAGCTAGACATGACTGGCCAAGTCCCACTGTCCGACAGGCACTAGGATCAAGCTCAGAGAAAATAAAGCAACCTCTCGCCCTAGCACTAAACCTTCCCCCAGACACAAACTGACCCTGGACCTAATGGAGAGGTTAAAGAAAGTCAATCAACTTATTTCCCTTGGCTTGTCTACATATATACAGCATGGCTCAGGGCTCCCCTCCCCTGGTGGAGCCCTTCAGGCCATCTTCACTGTTCTCCAAGGGCCCACAGGCTCATCGAAGCAACCATCGAGTAGGAAAGACTGTCCTCCAGCTTTCCCTCCCGCAGCCCCGGTAGCATCCGCTGCTCTAAGGCCAGAAGCGATCACTGAGCGCGCTCTCAGCCCATTGTGAGCTGGGATGTCCAGCTCAGCTTTTTACGTTGGCGGCAGCTTTGGCTAGGGCACCGCGCAGTGAGGTGGCAGCACCACGCTGCGCAGCTCAGACCGGGGTGACGGGGGACCGGAGAGCAGGAGAGTTTTAGATACATTGTGGAACCATCTGGAGCTTCTCTGTGGCAGTCACCCCTCCCCCCCCCCCCCCCCCCAGCAAGAGCGCTGGCCAAATCACGCTTGGAATTGGAAAGCTGGAGGGTCCCCATGACCAGTTCTGCCTGAGACAGGAAAGGGGGACAGCCCCTGGTGCCCTGCTGAGGGCAAAAGATCTTTCTACCAAGCAAACACTCACCACCTGTTCAGCATGGAGAACTACATTCCTGTTTCTCCACACCAGGGTCGGGCCCACCAGATACCAGCTCGTTCTCTTGACCCATTTCTCCTTGGACCAAATGCCCTGGGCCACATTCAGAGGGGATGCCAATAGGAGGGAAAGTCACCTATGGGTGAGCAGGCCAATACATGCTACGCTCCAGTGGGGCAAACGCAACAAGCAAAGGCTCTGCAAGGATTAAGCAGTCTAGGTGACCTGCTTTGATGTACCTCAGTGTTCAGAGACTTGTCTACCCAGCTAGAGGTGCCAAAAAGTTATCATGCCCCCTGGCTTCACAGGGTTTCCACCATAGGCCGTGTAGTTCAATGGCATCCAGCACCCTTGCTATACACATTCTTCCTGAGCCCCCAATCCAGCTAAGCATACGGCCATGACTAAAGTATCCCAGCTCCACATACAAAAACGACACGTTTTTCTGTCTGTGGAACAAAAGACAGAGTGTTAGGGCAACAGCTTCCTGGCTAGTTCCCTGCATCTTGCTTCTCAATGCCTGACAAATGTTTGCTGTTCAGGCCAAATCCTGGTGGTTTGGATGTTTCCCTTCACATTTTGATCACTGTGCTGCCGCAAGGGTGTGTGTTCTGGCTGAAGCGCGCGCCGAGACCCACGGATGTGTGCGCGTCAGAGAGAGACGGTAAGAATGCATTTGACTAAAACCTGCCATGAGCTGGCATGAATAAGGGGTTCACAGACTCCCAAATTAAACCAGCCATGTTTTGGCAGGAAGCCATCTGCACTGGAGAAACTAGATTCCCCTCTGGTTTTAAAGAGTAGCAAGAGACGCAAGCTAGCAATGAGCTAAGTTGTTGGGCTCCACGTTAAGACTCGCTGAGTAAAATTCTACGGTCTGGGTTATGTGGTAGGTCAATCTAGATGGTCACAGTCATCTCTCTTGGTCTTAGTATCTACAAACATTAAAGCACCTCACTGCTGAGAGATGTGCATATCTGGCCCTGTCACATCTCACTTTGGCCCTTTACTCTTCCTATCCAGCTCTTTCAACTGGGAAAGCGTCTCTCATTATCAAATCGCAAGAGCTGGGGAGAACATGTTTACATTCATTCCACCCTAATGGGCAGTTCCCGTTCCTGTCAACAGAAGAATTATAGAAGGAATTCACTTTTCTTATGGACACCGTGTTCCCACAAATTAAAATAAATACCCCAAGCTTTCTAAAATAAAAATAAAAAATCTAAGACTGAGGAAAAAAATAGACAAAAGAGATACAGGCGTCTCACTGTATTTGCGCGAAACTTTGCCAAGAAAAAGATGAAACTGCAATTCTTCTAAGAGTTCAGACAAGAAAAGCTGTTTCTACTAGAAACCTGTCTGAAGATAAAAGGCCACCCAGTCAGTGGGCTGATTTACCAGACTGGCTACTGCACGGGATCAGAGGGGAGTTTATGGAGCTTGGCAGCCAAGCCACCCTGTTTGCACTTGAGTACAAAAGACAAGTTATTAATAGATGGATACATTTCACGTGAACGTGCCGGAGTTGAGTAACTTCACCCCCTACCAGAAGACTCCATAAACAAGTAGCAGGAACATGTTTTACAGCTTGTTCTCTGAGTCTGGAAGGGAAAACCTTCTACCAGTCTCTCTCAGTCTTCTCCTTGTTGGCAAAGCCAGCCAGTTCTTTCCATCATTACTATGAATGGGCCCCTAGGCAGAGCACCAAGGATAAACTTCCAAGCATACACTTTGCTTTCATATCCCCTTCAAAAGTACTACTCATTGTTCTTCCAGCAGCCATCTCTCTCAATTCCTGGCACCAAGACCATGGACTCTCCCTTAACGAAGCTCTTTAAAGTGAACTGAAAAGTTGATGCTGCATAAGAGCTTTGGGGGGAGTTGAACCTGGGACCCTTAGGTCTGAAAAAATGTTGAGGTCTACTAGGGTCTGAAAAAACATAGATGTCCACTAATTGGGCTAAACAACCCAACTCCTTCCTTTCACAGCTGTAGATGTAAAAATCTCTGTCAAGTCCTGTTGCTAATAGAGGGAGACGGAGCCACAGCTGGTTCAGAATACAGGCTGCTCAGAGGATTTTTGCTTGTTTAATATTGTTATTGTTTAAAGGGATCAGATGTTTTGGGGGTGGAGGGACAGTTTACAGGTATTTGCAGAATTAAATAGAACCAGGGGTGGGAGGCAGTTGCAGGAGAACAGAACAAACGGTCATAAAGGAAGGTGGAATAGCCAGCTACAGGGTCCAAACAGGAAGTTGGCAAAAGACAGTGCTAAAACAGGCCTAGCTGCACAGAACTTTGGCTTCTATTGGTAACTGCTCCTCACTTTGCCTTGTGGTCACTTACCAAGTTCTGTGTCTCCAATTCCTTACCTCTTATAAATCCCGAGGTATGAATGGCTCAGTACAGTACAATAGTGGTATGAACCCATATGTTCTTCCTCTCAGCTGAGAAGAATGGCTCATTCAGCATGCACTAGAGATGGTGGTGGAAGTGCTTGCAAGTACTGTCAGAAGAGATCCTGGATAGCATGAAGAATAGAACCTAAAATTCCTGTCCTTCAGGAAATGTGGGGGGGGGGGGGGGGGGGGGAGAAGAGATCCTGAGCTGGGACTAAGTTGAAATTTTGAATTCTTCTGCAGAATAGAAAACTAAGAAAAATGTTGATTCCATTTCATTTTGGCTTAGTTCAACATTCACCTGTGTCCCCTTGAGCTGCCATAAAACCCCATGGGAGGTGCAGTTCAATTGCCTCAAGCCCTCATTTGCTTCTGTGAGCGAGGCTCCTCAGCCAGACTACATCTCCCAAGATGCACTGTGGTCATGACTCCCACGGGCAACTGATGAGTTCAGCCAGAAGGGAGACTGTGGTACCTCATGGGAGATGATGTCTAACTAGGGAGCCCAGGCATAGACTAGATGGGGCATGTGACAGTGGAGGAATCATGGCAGCACAAGTGAACACAGGCTAACGTGGAACTAGCCCAAAACAAAACTTTACTATTTTGACACGCCAAAATGCATCACTTAATTGCTGCCCAAAGCAACATATTTGGTTTGATTTTTCCAACAGTCAAATGTTTTGGCAACACTGAAATTCTCCTGCAGAAATTTTTGACGTTGTGAAAACGACATTTGCCATTGGGGGGGGGGGACAGAAAATTCCCCAATCAGCTGTAACAGGTCCGTATCCAGTCACTGCGCATGCACTTGTTGCAATACCCTCCAGCCAGCCAAAGACCAGAGCATTTCTGGTTCTGGAGCTCTGTTGGCTTTTAAGCCAAGCTGCACTCCTTTCCCAACTTTTTTACCTTCAAGTAGTGTCTAAAGCTTTTCCTGCATCTCTCATAAAACCAGCTGGCCTGTTGGGTACCTGGCTCTTTTCTCAGAAAAGTGCCGTGATGTCAGCCACTCAGCCATTCTTTGGGGTGAGCTCCTAAGAGTGCGGAGCTAAGGGGGCACGTTTCTAACGGTCACGCCCTCCCCCATAGTCCTCTTGCTGGTATCAAAGCCATTGACCTTGCCTAGTGTGAAGAGTCCCCAATGGAGTGACAATCAATCCTACACTGTGCTTCCTTCCCAGGCTTGCAGAGCTCCGTGTAGCTCAAAAGCTTGTACCTTCCACCAACAGAAGTTGGTGCAATAGAAGATCGTAGCTCACCCAACTGGTCTCCGTTGTATTTCCTTCCTTTTGCCCAAAGTGCCACAGCATCTGGTACCCAAACGGGGCAACCTTGCAATCTTCTCTTCCAAGCATTAATGTAGGGGATGGTACTGCACCTGCTGGCTTGAAGTGGACCAGTAGGGCTACAGCAGCACTTCCAACTCCTCCTATGTTGGCCTCTTCCATCCACCGAAAGCAAGCCACAAAATGCATGTTAATGCCCATCTTACACACTGCCGAGGACTGGACTGGCTGGCTCATTGCTCACCTTTACCATTGAGACTGGAAATGGTCGAACTCTTCATTTCTAATAGAATTCCTTAGAATTAAGTTCTTGTAGGAGCATGCAATTGGTTTATAAACTGATCCTGCTTTTCTTTGTCACATCGACTACTTATAGGCAAGGTTGCTGACAATGGGGGGGGGGAGGGAGGGAGGGAGGGAGGGTCAAGCCGTGGTCCCTTTATATTGCTGCCAGAGTCCCATGCAGTGTGCTCTGGGTGGCACTGAGGGCTGGCTGCCCCAGCCCCACCCCCACCCCTTTTTCCAGAGGCCCCGCCCTCCACAGGAGCATTGAGGTTCCCCCCCCCCCCCACACACACACCCCTTGCCCCGAGGCCAGACAATTGTGTCGGCCCCCCTGCTTGTAGAGGTTGCCAGGGCTTTATAAGAGTAGTTTTCAAAATATAGGTCTCCACAAATTGTTCATTTTGACACACTGCCGGTCACCACCTAAGCCACCTGGTGCTGCTCCTGTTCCCTGATTGGTTGTTTAAACTTTTAAAACAGGCCCATAAAATGGCAGGTTGCACACTCTCCAATATGGTTTCCAAGTAACCATATTGTTACTTGGAATATCCCAAGTATTAGTGAGAAAAGCCAAGATGCCATATGATGAAGCAAGGTGAACAATCAAGGAGGCAGTAGAAAGACCTGCAGCATGCGGTCAGTTTGGTGGAAAAGGACAGGCTCTGGTACACTGGAAGCAGTACCGTGACCCCGAGAGGCCAATGAGCACTCCAAGGCCATGCGGAAGGAGTGTGGACTGATGTGGAATTTGGAGATGAGAATTTAGGAAAGGGGACACACTGGGGCTCTCCAGAGCCTGAGGAGAATGGCTGCCTCTCATTTACCCTTTAAGGACCTCAGTCTCTTCAGTAAGTCAATCCTTTCAGCTACTGACAATTTCAGTCCCTTAGGCCTCGTCTTCACATTGCTGCCATCGATCTTCCGGAGTTTGATTTGGTGAGTCTAGTTAAGATTCACTAAATCAAGCTCAGAGCATCCCCACCATTAGCCAGGACTTCATTGTTTCTGGATAAACTGATAGGCATTATCCTTATGCTGGACTCCTGCTATAGTCAGACTTAGCCATGGCGATATACCCATTGACAGCCTTCTGGCTCGGGCCCCAACACCCTCTACCTAGCAATTCAATCTTGGGGGGGGGAACCATATCTCCAGTTGGTTCAGAACCTGGCAGCTGGCTTGCTCAATGTGCCAAGACCACATCCCCCATGTTCCGCTCTCTTCATTAGCTTCCTGTGGAATGCCAGGTTGGGGGCCAGGTTTCAGGCCTCCTCTGCCAAGCTCTCCGCGGGTTTTGCCCAAGTCACTCAACGAACTGCTTCCCTCCCTGCGATCACAGCCTCCCACAAGTCTCAACCTGCCAGCACAGAGAGAGGCAGGCTTGTGCAGGCAAAGAGGCTGATTATGCCCAAATGAACTCAAAGTAACGATTGACAAAAACCAGACAGCTACAACCCCAGCCTAGATATTCTTTTATTACCAACACATTCCAAAACTTTTACACGCTGTACAGGAGTTAAGGGAGTTCCCATTTGCAAGTTACTAAAGGAAATTTGCTCTGAGTCTGACCCTAGACATTTTCCTCATCACAGCATTTCCAGAGCTGGGTGTAAATATGGACTGAGTCTCCATGTGGAAAAGGAGGTAGGTTGACAGATACAAAGAGTCCCATACATCCGTTTAGCCAGTCCCGGGGGAATTCTGCGACTGTTGTATTTGGAACCATAGTAAAATTGCAGAATTCTCCCAGGACCCTTTCCATGCAGGAAGATCCTGTAATTTTTCCTGTAAGCTTGTTTGTACACTTTGCTCTGCAATTAGGGAGGGGGAAAAAACCCGGATTGTTGCAGCTCCTTCCTTACTTTAGGTCATGAATTGACTGACATGCACTTTGGACTTTAAGCAGCAATCTCTCCATGAAAGGTGGAAACTGCTTCTGAAGCCCGTTTGCTGGACCCTATCTACTTCAATTGTATTAGGAAATTGCTATTTTACCAGTATCATATTTGCCTCTGATACACTGGCTTAGTATGAATTGTGGTAAAAGCCAGATAAAGAATTGATCGATGCTTAAGCAATTTTTCCATTCAAGCACATCTGACCGCAACAAGGAAGAGGAAGAATGAAAAACCTTTATCAAGATATGGCCAAAGCTTGCAGTCGATGTCAAATGACTTGTCAGCTCCTGGGCTGGAGGCATGGCCCAGTTTCTCTCTTACACCTGCCCTCCTCCTTTCTATAGCAAAACATAGCAGCCTTTGCTCAGTGTGCCCTGCTCCTTCAACAATGAATGCTTCAGCAAAACAATGGGCAATCCCTCTGACAATGGAAACTCAAACCAATTCCTTGCCTTCATGCCCAGCGGCTGTGGGCAACGAAGATTGGAATGATGTTCACTTTCTTCTCCTTGCATTTCTGTAACGCTCTTACATCTAGTTCATGCGCCAGTGATTCACCACAGACGTTTGGGAAGAAGAGTATAGATTTGGTGCCCTGGAAAATATAACCAGTGACACCTTCAACTGAAATGCCCAGAGCACCCTCAGGACGCCATTGTGCGCATGACCCACGCAGCACGGCTCTGACTGGCATTGCATCTAGCTGAGATAAGCACCCAGCTGATGTGACTGCTGCTGGAAAGATGGGTTTTTTAATGGTAAAAAAAAAAGCAGGACAGAATTGGAGAGCAGCATGGTGGGGTCCCATGGAAAAATATTTCAAGGCGGGGAAGCTGAAAAATTTGTGGAAAAGATCCACTGTGGTAGCGGTGCGAGGGGGGGAGGAGCAAATCCATGAAGACAGAACAAAAGTGCGCGGTTCTGAGCCTGCCAAGACAAAGAGATGCTCTAGCTCAGTAGTTCCTGCACTGTGGGTTGAACACCCAAATGAGGTCATGCCATCAGCAGATGCATCCCGGAGACCCCTGCAGCATGGGGGATATCATTTGCTCCTCGTTCAAGGTCACGATGCATGGAGGATGCCATTTTGTTCTACAGAATGACCTGGCATGCACCGAACGTATGCGGTCATACTGTGCAGAGGACACCATTTTGTAGAGTGTAACTGCATCCGTCATTCTGGGTGACCTCACATGTATGGTGCATGCAAGGCCATGTTGCCTCTGGACAATATGGGGCCCTCCATGCTGGCTCAGATCCCGACAGGAGGTTTTCACTAAAATGGGGTCACGCCAGCAAAAAGTCTGGAAACCCTGCTCTAGCTGCTTTGTACATCAGTTTCCTCAAGTGCCCCATTGATTCACCAGCTCATACCCAGATCCAGGCACCTAATATACTACCCCTCCCTGTAGAACAGGATTTCAGACACGCAACCCCTCCCCCCGATAATGATAAAGTTAAACGCCAAACCAGTGGTATGTGATTTAATCTGATCATCCACATAACCAACCTATTTGTTTGTCTAGCTATTGCATATGATTATGCAGTTGAATTTTGCTTTGAATAACTTGTTGGTGTGGACACTCACACATTAGCGACAAAGCAGATGTCCTCGCTCTGCCTTTCCTGCACAATAGTTACTATCCTTTGGTTTTCGTTGTTGCTCAGTGCATCCTTTATGCCAAAATATTCAAGGCAGGTTGGCCTACAGACAATTAGCAAGCGGCTCTCATTCTATATTTAAGGCCTCCATGCATCATCTTGACAAGGCAACTGAGCGAACTCCGATGAAGCAAGATCAGCAGAACCAACATGGTCCCAGAGCAGGGAGTCTAAAGTGCCCTTCTTTTCCCTTATTGTGTGTGGGGGAGAGAAGAAATAGTTGAGAAGCAACTATTTTAGGAAAACCAAGAAGTCCTGTGGCATCTTAAAGACTAACCTATTTATTTGGGCATAAGCTTTCGTGGGTAGAACTCATTTCATCAGCATCTAGTAGCCATCCTTCTATAAAAGAATTTCAAAATCTTGTTACAAAGGGAGACAGCTGAACTGAATTCATTTGCCAATTCAACACTATCAATTTAGGATTGAATAAAGAGCTCAACCAGTTAGCCCACTACAAATGCCATTTCCCCTCTCTGGATATTTACACCTCCACCCCAAATGCTGTGAATGCCCCACTTCCACCCTGATTTGATTAGCTTCATTAACACAAGCAACTTCTCCCTTATATATACACACCCCTGATTCGGTCACATCCACTCCATCCATCTGTTAGTCTCCAAGGAGTTACAGCACTCATTTCTGCAGACACGGACTAACATGGCTGCCTTTCTAAGACCTATTTTAGGGTAAAAGGAGGACTGTTTAAATATGAGAGAGCCAATAAAGCTGAGTTTCTTAATCTATCAGGGTGCATCTACACAGCACCCTAAACTCGAAATAAGATATGCAATTTGTGCACTATGCAAATTGCGTATCTTATTTCGACTGAATTTCGAAATAAGCTATTTCAAAATTCGGCACATCTACAGAGTGCCAAATTTTGAAATAACACACTGACATGCATAACACATGACATGAAATAACACAATGACATGCATCTGACAAAGCGGGTCTTTGCCCACGAAAGCTTATGCGCCAACACTTCGGTTAGTCTATAAGGTGCCACAGGACTCCTTGCCGCTTTTACGCTATTTCGAGAAATCCCTTAATCCTCGCGGAATGAGGGTTACCAGGATGCCAAAATAGCACCCCTGTTATTTCAAAAAATATTTCAAAATAACGGGTGGCTTGTGAAGACGCGGGGTAGCTATTTCGGGATACTGTGCAGTTTAGACGTATCCACACAGAGTATCAATGCTGCACTCAAAAGCCATGTTTCAACTGCATGTAAAGTTTAGATCCGAACTCGCTGCACAACACAAACACAAAAGCTGTGTCTACACTATGGAATTCTTGGGGGGAAAAGGCACTTCAGTTGCTACCAGCTGTTCATTGAGACTCCCCACCCACCTTAATTAAGCCATTAACCATTTAAACAATGTTCAGCTGGTTGGTTAACTGATTACATGGGATTTTACATCCCTAATTGAAATAAATCTATTTCAATGAAGATCCTTTTCCTAGCACTTTGCTGAGATGTGGAAAGATGCTACACTATTATTTAGCTCAAAACTGTACTTCTACAATAGCCAGCCTCAGCTTGTGGAGCCTTGAAAAGAGATTTATGGGAATTGTACTGAAATAAGTGGCTCATGAGACTCCCAATGCTAAATATTCTTTGTTTGCAGTTACAACTGACATCTACAGCTTGAGTTCACCAGTCCACCAGCCTAGGTGCTGAGTACTATAGTTTCACCTGAAAGTTAACATTTTCATCACAATTCGATCACAATTCACATATATCCAGCCCCTCTCCTCTTCACACTCTGTCCGAGACATTGCCTCTTAATGCAGCCAACTTCAGTGTCTGTCTGCTGACCTGCAGATAAATTCGTGCACAGCACAGTTGAGATGGAAGAGAGAATGTCGGCCAGAGAGATCAGGGCAACTCCCCTTGCCCTTCGGGGATCAGAAGATGTTTCGTATACACACAGCAGATAGAACCTTGTTCTCAAGATTTAAAACCAACCATCATTCCATAACACACACAGAACAAGCTGCACTTTACGCTTTGTTTTGCCCTGTTGAACGATGCTTGTTACACTGGATTAACCAGGAGAAACGAAAAAACCTTCCAGCAATGAACAGACAGATCCAAGAGTGATCTCCTTATGAAAACACACCAACATTTGAAACTTGTTTTTTCCAGAGGTTATCAAGTGGCATTGAGGGATGTGAACAGTCAAAGTTAACTGCCGAGGGCTAGAATATTGCCCCACCCACTACCATTTAAGCTGTTAATCGGTTAAGCATAACATTTAACTGATTAGATGAGATTTTACATCCTTCCTTGCAACTATACATAGTGCCCAGTAATACTGAAGTCTTACAAAGGAAGAAGTGGGGAAGAACTGGAGTTCACAGCTGCTATGAATTGTTTGGTTTCTTTAATTCACAAGGCTAGCTCACACCTTGAAATTGGGTTATATTTCAATCTCCTTTCCACTCACCTCCAGATGTTCCTCATTTTTGGCTGCATGATGCCTTGTGCTCTTATTACGATGTTTTCCTCCACTCTTGCTGCATCATGCATAACACAGCATCATGCTCTCAGTTACGGTATGAAAAAGGAGTCAAGAAGAACCCAGAGAGCATACAAAGGCGCGAAAACGCCAAGCAAAGATGACGTCTCCACTAAGTTAGTACAAAATTCCATTGGGAACAAGGCAGAAATCTCAGATGTTACTTTCTAGCACACACAGAGCTGACTGCCAAGAAAAGTCAGAGGCCACCCTAGTAAAACCAGATATGCAACCTTTTGAAGAAATTTAGTTTGAGTGCATCTAGACCTGCAACCTCCTAAATTTTAAGGTTGGTTGGTTTGTTTTTTTTTTAAACTAATCTCAGACTGATTTAGAAAAATTAGTGTTTTGTAACTTTTTACTTAGCACCTCTGATCTAGAATGAGCTGAAAACATATTCAAGATTATATACAGGGGGATCGCTTCCCTCTCATTAAAACGCATTCATATTCAGAGTGGAAGTCAAGAGCTATTTTGAACAATAGCCAATAGTCACCAGGATGGGACAGAGAATCATGTTAGCCAACTGAAGCTACAGGGGGAAATTTAGGGAGACGGCATGTAATTAGAGAAACTGGGATCTAGCCAGGACATTAGTCTTAGGGGAAGCTTATGACATCTTTAATAAACACTAAGGTTAGGGATTCTCCTTTTCAGTCTAACCCAAAAAGTGCCACCACCCGCAGAGGAGTGATCCCGGTACAGACTGCAAGTATAGGTAAGAAGTTTGTACAGACAGCTCTGTCAGTGACGAATTAACTAACACACACGTTGACCAGCCCACACAGGTTAAATTTCCAGCTTTCCACAACTTCATATAGAATTTCTTCCAGGTTTCTCAACTCTCCCACACCTTCTCACATCATTAATTGACAAGATTCACAGTTGGACAGGGCTTCTACATTATATTTGGCAACAGTGCCACCACAACTCGCCATTGTGAACAGGCAGCAAACTCTTATCTTTCTACGGATGTGACCGTGTTAGTGGAATGTGCTAGATAGTCAGGAGTGGCTCGAGGCGGGCTGCGGCAGCTGGTGCCCCAGGCAGAATGCACGATCGGTGGCCCCGCCTGCACAGCTGTCAATGGAGTGACATCATCATCGGGCGCCCCATTGAAGGCGGCGCCCTAGGCGACTGCCGAGTCGGCCTATAATCACGGGCCGCCCCGTAGACAGTCTAGTCCCCAACTATCACCCCGGATTCAACGAGGACTCAGAATAAGCCATCAGAACTCAGCTGATAATTCTGTCAATGCATGAGGCAGAGTAGAATCTTAGTAAAGCAGGCATGTTGAATCACTTTCTCTGATCCTGAGCACACTTTCCTCACTGCTTGTGAAACAGTTTGGACGTGGAACAAACATATTTACTAGCTACAGATCAAAAGTCTCAACAACCAAAAGGAATGATGGCAAACATTTTAGAAATGCTCTAACACAATCCAGGCCATGCAGTTGTGCCGCCACATATGACTGCTTCAAATTCCTAAAGTATTTGGCTTTCGGTTTCATGCGTCACACAACTCCCAAGCCAGCATAGAATTATTACACATCATTGTCTTACTGGTTAGAAGCAC
The DNA here is from genome assembly GCA_030068395.1 of Apalone spinifera. Lineage (NCBI taxonomy): Eukaryota > Metazoa > Chordata > Testudines > Trionychidae > Apalone > Apalone spinifera. The sequence continues at coordinate 3,173,772 of JANRFK010006688.1, read as the reverse complement.
TGATCTGCTAGAAGAGCTTTTGTAACAATACAATAAAGTATAGGAACATTTTATTACGAGCATTAGCTTTGAATTAGCATTTCAAAGAACTATGCATTAAGTTTGGATTAACTAGTGCAGGATACTGGCACTGGGTTAGATGATATTACTTAGCAATGTATTGGACAAATGAAGTTCAATTTTTTTATTAAGCACATTCCACGGTACAAAGCTTTAGATCATGAACAATATCTGTACAATTTACCAGTTTCAATCAGCTGTTCATACACAGACTTTCCAAACAGGTCATTGGCAAACATAATTACAAGTTAGAATTAGACTATCCCAGTGCTTTGAAACATTAATATAGCAGTAATGTACAATTGCTCATTTAGGGTTAGCAAAACAAAGTCCAGAGTGCAGCCAGGTAGGAGTCAAATTCCTTGGGTGCCACTCACAAAGTCCACTGCTATGTTACAAAAAGCACAATCAAAGGTGAGACCGCATGTTCAAATACCATTATCTCCCAAGGAAAAACATGAATTTATTCTTACACATGCATAAAAAAGGACTCCATTCTTCATCAACAAAAAAGCTTTTTCTTCAGGGCTGCAATTGATGTCTTTTTTAAAAAAAAATAGTTTAATATTAAAGCTATTAGATGAAATGGGTAAAGTAAGCCACTTTCACAAACTACTGTCAAAGCTTACCAAAAGGTGATCTTACAGACGCTTATCAAAACAGGTCATCTTCTGTACTTCATGAGGTCTGATCATCTCGAAGAAATAAATACCTTTGTAGTAGCAAGTTAGAGGGAATTTCCTAATTTAAACATTGGTCCCAACCTCCTTTCTCAATGCAAAGGGTGGTTTGGAGGACTAACCATATGTTGCACTTTTCTAACATTTGCGTAACATTTGATGTGCGCTTTATTCTGGATTTGCCTTACAGGTATGATATCTACCCATAGCTGTTGCACTGTATGTTGAGTATTAACTCACCGGTCATCTAAAGTATTACCAACGTTCTTTAACTCCTCTCAAACAAAAAAGGGAAAATCTGAAACCAAAAAGTGCTGCCAACAGAAGACGAAATACACAACACATGATGTCCGGCTACATTTCTGTGACAACATACTTCCCCCACAGGACAGTAGGTAGATTTTACACGCTCGTGGATTTAGCGCATTTCCCAACAAAGCATTAAAGAAAACTGCAGTCAGACATGGCAACAAAAGAGGACACCACTATAACGATGGCATTTATCGGGATACTTACTTTCACAAAGAAAAACAGCATTAAATAAACATGACTGTATAAATTAGAGACAGGAGAACCATGACAACGTAAGAAGGAACTACTAAATATTCTGTAATACGGATATGCTAATGAAGAGCAACGTTGACGATGGAACCCAAAGGCCATCGTGTAACAGCTATGGGAATGTGATCTTACATTGAATTTTAAGTCTGGTCATCATAGTTCCGCCCTGAAGGAGCCTCAATCCCACCTCAATTGTTACAAATGACATATTTAAATACATGTAACTGTTGCTGATGGCATTTTTTCCCACTGAGCAGCCAAACTAATGCTGTGGAAGGACACCTGTAGGTATGTGTGGCAACCTACCAGTTTAAAAAATAAGTGTTGTAAATACTGCAGCACAAAATATAAGATACAGAACATAAATTAAACTTGTTTAATTTTTTTAAAAGTTTAGAAATTACATTTTAAAATATGTAGCTCCCATTTAAAAAAAATCCTAATGAATACTGAAAACCTCCTTTTGCAGAGAAATATTTCTAGGTAATTCTTATTCATCCCTTCAGTGCCAGTAGTTAGAATGTCCTGCTGCCAAGTGCTAACACATTTTGTATTAGTGTGTAGTGTCAGAAGACCCTGACTTCTAGCACCTGGAGGTTAAACGGTTATGTACATTATATCTACATGCTTATACAGTATTTGAAATTATGAGGCAAGCACACATGGAAAGATTTTACTATACCAAACATTAGGAAGAGTAGGACGGCTGTATAACAGGGCACAGTTGAAAGAGAGAAAAAAAAGACAGTGCTATACAACTAGTTTAGATACTCTAGACTGATTTACAGGTAATCTTTAAATTAAAAGAAATTATTGGTGCAGAAACCAAAAAAAACTGTAATCCAAAAATATTACTGATCCATTCAGAAATGTTTCTAATAGTCCAACGTACGCCCCTATCAAACAAAACAGGCTCTGAATTTGTCATGAAGTCTAAAGGAGCGTGGTGACTTTGAAAGCAAAGCTCTGTACATTCTGGGTATGTGTTTGGCACCCAAATTACACTGGAGACTATTTTTCTTTAAAGTCAGACAAAAGTGCAAAGCAATATAAATTAGGCCAAGTCCTTTCTTGACTTCTGATTTATTTCTGGGAAACAAGCCATCATAGTTCAGTTTGTATGGACAATTTACACGTGAAGCTTTGGATTTTTCACTGCAGTGACGGACAAGCTTCTGATTTTCATCTACTTGGAAGTCAGTGAATTTGTAGTAAGTTCCTTAGAGGAGACCATTGGGGACTGAAGGGGAGCAGGAAAGATTAAGAGACACAGAATTGTGCTGCTTTGCATCTACACAGCACCTCTAACCAATTCTGACTTGAGCTGTGAATCAACATCTTCAGGCAGATAGTAGCCAAATATCCAGTAGTTCAAGATTGTGGAATCCTGAAACAGATAAAGACAAACTGAAACACTGGACACTACAATCAGGCCAAGAAGAATTATTATTTGTTGACATATGGCAGAAGTTGGTTGATATCCACCACAGAACACTCCTACTGCACTCTCAGTGCATGTTAAGGTGTCTAAATAAACCAGTCAGCAATTTTAGTCAGACACCCACCGCTGAGCTATCGAGTAGGGTCCCAGGTGCTAAAACTACCAAGTGCCTTAGCCTGAGCATTGTGGGCCAGAGTTAGCCAGCAAGGGGTATTTCATTGCAGGGTAAAGGTACCCTTAGAGGTTCACGAGATGACAATACCCACCGCTGTAGGGCATCATTTTAATTCCAATGATTTTGGAACCTAGACGACCCATTACACCAAACTGGTGTGCAGATCGGGGTTTGCAAGCTTTTGAAAATTCAGCCCTTTAAACATAGCCACTTCAAAAACTGATACAAAACAAAAGCCTTTGCTGGGTCTTTCAGGAATGACTGGAAGTGTATTAGTCAGCACAACAGGCCTTGTTCAAGGTCAGAATTTCAGCCTACTCAAACAGACCTCAGGAAACAACCCTCTTTCTCCACAGCAAACAATACTATACAGAAGTGACCTCAATGTTATCCACTTTCAGAAAAAATATGCTGGTTGGATTGATTTTTTAATCATAGAACTAAACAGTTGCATTGGGAAAACTAGCTTTGTGAAATCATCCACTTTTTAAAAATCAAACAATCCAACCATGTAAACTATCCTTTATTCTGTTTTAAATAGGACAATTAAGTTCAGTTACTTGTTATAGCAACACACGAAAATGAGACTTAATGATCTTGAGAAATGATCCCACAAATCAGATAATTAGAATATTTCCACAAGAGCTACCTTTTCACACAGTTATATGATTACACTTTTTCATTAAATAGCTTTTCCAAACTGAAAAGTCTTACTGTAATTAAGCTTAAAATAATTAAATTTAAGGTCAAATTTCACTTTCCATTCCCAAAAAACATGCTGCAGACTTTGATGAACTGTTCTATTCATGAGACTTTCACAGCTGAAAGGTTAAAACATCTTTTTTTCCCCCAGTGCTTAAATACAAGAATATTAGACTATCATATGGTAACAATTTTTATCATGTTACAACAAACAAAAGGAATTCAACAGAAGGCAATAAAACTTTCTTATAACCCCCTGCCAAGGCTGTCAAAAATGATCCACTTTGAAGCGGCATGTACATTAGGAGCCTTGTAAAAATGGGTACAAAGCTTGTTTTTGAGAATGCAAATACTTACAATGTGTGGAAGCACATACAATTGTTCTATTTAATATCACTATACAATATTGGATCTTTTAAGTGATATTTTATGCAGATTTATGTTTCTGGATTCTAATTACAAAAAAATCAGGAACGTGCCATTGTGGGATCCCTGCTAGCCAAGAAATAATTACATAAGCAACTGTCACTCTGAGACCATGCAGCTACAGGACATACAGCTTTGCATGTTTTCAGTTCTCTCTGTAACAGGACAAGAGAGACATGTAAACTGCTCCAAACTGTGTCAAATGTATAGATTCTGCGGGGAAGTTGCTAACATTGTCAAAACATTTCATTTTGCACCAAATCTTAATATAACCGAAGTGAATTTGAGCGCGAGGGACCAAGAGAAAAGGTGAAAACAACACTGGTAGACAGCTGCCCAAATGGAGTAAAATACAAAGGAGTTGATTGGAATAAACTGTACTGGACTCTTAGAAGTACCTGTACTTCTGACAGGCAGGAGAAATAGGATAGTGCTTCCATGATTGGCAGGTAATACAATATAACTATCCCAATCATACTTCTGCACAACCTTTAAACCATTATAACGATCTGTCTTTCGTTGATGAAAAAAAGATGTGATTGATACGCGTCAACTGGCGGAGTGTTATTTTGTCAACAAGAAAATGGGGCTTGTTCTAAAGGCTTCGGCCAATAAGAGAAAAGGAAATGGTTTGGGCAGGGTATAAACTACATGGTTAGTGGTTGCTGGCTCCCAAATACCAACTCGTGAAACCTGTTACATGAGAGTTGTGCTGTCTGGGGCAGAGTGAAATGCCTTTAGGCCTGATCCAACACCCATAAAAGACAATGGGAATCTTTACCCATTTTAATAGGAGTATGATCACCTCCTTTGAGGTACCACCACTGTCAACTTTGGGTAGGCAACTCCATCCCTGAAGGCACTGTGTTAATACTGCCACAACTCAACAAAAAGGACATTTTAAAAAGTGTAATGTAAGAAGCGGAAAAGCCATTGGTAGGCAGCACTGAGGGAACAAGCTAATGGAGCTCCGAGACTGCTCCTTCTCCTTGCCAGATTGACGTTCTTTTTAAGTATATGTCTACCTGGCACAAATAATGAATTTTAGCAGAGAAAACAAAATCATTTTCAGACCTCTGGTGGTTTCCTTCAAGGACAGTGTAAACAGCCAAGAACGGAGTTTTACGCATACCAACCTTTAACTGTCTTGCAGCACAATTCTTAATTTCTCAAAGCCTGGTCATGAATTTGTATAATTTCCTTTAGCCAACTGTTACATTTTTCTATTACAGTGTTTCAACTATGAAAACTGATATAGAGTAGAAGTGAACAGAAGAGAGATGTATTCAAATTAATGATTGGTGTAGGAAAGGTAAATTAGGCACTTCCATTCAGAGAGACTACATCATTCAAGACTGTGTAGGTAACCATAAAACTAGCATTTCTTAACTCAAGTGACTAATTTACTAACAGGGTTTGGGGTTTTAAAAAAAAATTGGGGGGATTTGTTTGTTTTCTTAAGGATAAGGGTGAAAAATTAACAATCTGGCATCATCAGAATTTGAACTCTGAGCCTTCAGCATTGTGCATTGTTTCCACTTGAACTTCATGTCTAGAACAGAAAGTAGGAGAAGGTTGTTATCCTGTAGGCTAATAGGCTACTGGGGTCCTGGTTGTTGAGGAAAATCAGCCTGGCACGGCCTTCGGTATGTCCTTCTAGGGAGGACATACAGAAGGGGAGTTCTAGACCAAAGCAGTACTCTCAAAGGAGAGGAAAAGAGTCACTAGGGTTCAGGTGGCTGGAAGAAACCAGCCCGTTTCTCTTTGGAATGGTCATATGGTAGGTTATTAGTTTAGTAGGCCCCCAACATTTTCCTGGGGCATGCAAATCAGAAGAACTGCAATTTAGCATGGCTTACATCTCAACAAAAGCAAAATGGAATTTCATGAGGTAAAGAAAAGACATTCCACTAGCAGAAGGCTATCCCCACCTTGAAAATACCAAAAAGCTGCTACAAACAATGAAATAATTCATGGAACTCACTGCTACAAAATACCAAGGCCATAAGCTTAACAAGACTTAAAACAGGAACAGACATTTATATATATGGCAATGAAGTGTTGTTGTAATCATGTTGGTCTCAAGATAAGAGACACAGACTGGGTGAGGAAGTTTTTTTATTGGACTAATTTTAGTTCAACAAACAATATTACCTCACCCACCTTGTCCTCCTTATTTATATGGATCAGACTATCCAGTTACATTTGATAAGAAAACACTTTTCTGGAGAGAGGAAAATCTCGTGCCCTATGGGCAAGCGTATTCCATAATTGGATCCAGGGGTGTCAAAGTTTCCTTTAAAGCATCTGGTACTGGCCACTGGCAGAGAAAGGATACTGGACTATAGGGACCTCCACTCTGATCTGGTATGGCAACCGCTGTTTCCAGCTCTCAATATTCACTGCTATTTATAATATGAAGCGCAACCATTGCCAACACGAATTACTTCAGAAAAAGACTTCACTGATCTAGCAAATGGAGCTACTGCAGAATTTGTATCCAATATATTTAGGCAAGTATTGTAGAGAAATGGAAACAAACTTTATGTGAGTCTCTTCTGATAGCTGTGACAGTGCACTTTTATTCGTTAGAGAACTTTTTTTATTACTTGTGGTTATCGTAGGGAATTCTTATTTATGATGAACATTACATCTTAGTTTACTGGAGACTGATGGGCAGTGCTGGTCGGTCCCAGGAACCAAGATAAAAACATCAATGAGGAGCACAATCTAACTAAACTCTAAGACACTTACTTTGTTTCAAAGGAAGTGGTAGCCAGTTATGTGCGAGAATGCTTTTTTCAATACAACTGTAATTGACCAGCATGCCTCCATTATATGAGTTTCTACATGAAGAATTTTAACGAGCTATAGACCATTAAAGCTCACTGCACCCAATGAAAGTAGAAATATGAAGACAATCTTGACTTATAGTTCATTGTATATTCTCTGACAAAGGGCAGATCTGCTCTGCAGTAGACGAGCCCTCTCAAAGGAAAGACTCAAATCTCCACACTACTACTGCAGGGAATGGTGCTAAGTGACATGCCCAACTTCTCTGAGCCAGCCCGGGACAGAATCTGAGACTGGGATATTGAAAAGTGCTCCATATTGGCCTTACGCTGCTCCCCTTTGAAGACGCGATCAGCAGGACAGCTCTGAGAACTTCAGAAGGTCCCACCTCCTAGTGCCCTCGGTCTAGCTACTGGATGCCAGGTTCCTCACACATGGTGATAAGCTTTAGGCTCTGAAAGAGCCCTCCCAGTCTCACCAAAAAATGCGTAGGTAGGAAGCATGGCATACGTGCCAAAATACCAAATACAAATTCTGATGGAAAGTAGTTAAAATTAAAGGCCATAGCATTGGTTAGAACTGTTGGTTTAATAAACATCATTTGCAGTGTGAGATATATGACAAATGAAAATATTCTTAAATAATATCTAGCTGGTTATACATTAGCTATAAATTCTTTCATGTCTCACTGTATGGGTGTTGCAAAAAATAGTGGTTACTACTACAACAACCTGCTTAACAGCAGGAGGATCTGCAGTGAAGATGCAGAAGATGAATGAGATACTCTGATGTTTTACACTTTAAGAACCAAAGCCCAATAAGCACACAATGGCTTTCTGATCAAACAGGAGCAGCATTAACAGATGCATTAGGAGCACAAAAGGACAGCTGATATATAAAATACAAGGACCAGCACCAGGCAAATGACTGAACACATAAGTACAGAAAACATTTACTGTAACAAAATTACCTTCAGAGGCTAGTAAAGTGCAGACTGTTATCTGGAGATGTAAGTGTATGTTCTGGAGGGAGAGCGTGTCTCGTTCTGGGCACTGGGTTGCACATTTAAGAAATCCCAAATCAGAATTGTGTCATCGTGGGAACTACTAATGATCTGAAACTCATCAAACTGGAGTCTAAATACACGTCCTGAATGCTCCTAAAAACAATAAGAGTTCAGTTAGTAGGCCAGGAGATGGATCATCTTTCACTAATTTAATACTCATTTAGACACAAAATTACAGATGAAAATTCAACTTGGTCAAGGATCACACACAGGTCTATGAAGAATTACTGCTATTTAAAAACTGCAGCAAATACAGTGGCTTCAAACTAAAGTTTGTGTAGGCCATGAATTTTACTATGAAGTTGAGAAACAAGAGAGATGAAGGCTGAGATTTACAGGCCGTCTGAACAGACTGCCAACTAAGGATGCATCTAAACCACACCCTCGAAATAAGCTATGCAATTTGCACTAGGCAAAGCGTGTAGCATATTTCCAGGTAATTTTGAAATAGCTTATTTTGAAATTTGGCACTGTGTAAATAAAGCGCTATTCCAAAACATCTCTTAACCCTCGTGGAATGAGATTTACAGGGATGTCGGAATAGCAAGCCTGTTATATTTCGAAATAATGGGCACACCCAAAAGATGCAGAATAGCTAATTCGGGATATTTCCGGTATCCCAAAATAGTGCCGCAGCGTAGATGTAGTCTAAGAGAACGCAACTTTTTTTTTTTTGAAGTCTGGCAGGGTTTCTCTGCTGCGCGCGCACACACAAAAAATCAGTATGTTAAACAGTGCTCCCACCTTGCCACTTCACAAGCCCATCCGGGATTTACTGCAAGCCCAAGTAGGCAGTGTTTCAATACACGTTCTTGAGGAAAAAACTGTATGTGGTCCCTTGTAGGAACATTTCACAGAAACAGCAATACCAATGTGGCACCAGGCTTTGCACTCGCACAGTACCTTGCAAAACTCTGTCGATCCATCATCCTAAGTGATGGCACTGAACCCTTTTATAACTGGTTAGAGGACAGGCCAAAGATGCCATACCAATAACTTAGTGCCTGAAGTGAGCAAGTTCAGTAATTGTATTGTACACAAATAACGTGTCAGTGGACTCTGTGTGTCCATTCAACACTCCTTCTAAGCTAAGTTATTTTTGTGCTGCAGGCTCTTCTGGAAAATGTGGACAAACGAAGACCATTTTGCAGAAGCCATCCAATAGATACCATATCAGCAAAGATGTCTGGTCACTACAGACTCAGACAAGGTTCAAGCTTTGACTCTGGAGAGAAACACTCTGTACATTCAATGACCCATAACACAAGCTATCCAATTCCCTGCTGGACTTTAAAAAAAAAAAATCAAGACCACTGCCATGAATTAAAGCCTCTATTACAAAAATAGATGATCTACAGTAGCCACTTAAAATATGGTGGCCTTCTTTAAAATGACTAGCATTCCTATGGCAATCCTGTCACCTCAAGATCCCCTACCATCTGCATCTATTCTTTCCATTTCTACAATTAGGAGACAGAATAAAGGAAGGCTGCTAGTATAGCAAACTCTTTCCATTTCATAGAAGTCCATTTATTTGAAGTTAGTGGTACAATGTTTATAGGATATTAAAATACCACACTAGGACCCAGAATGATTTGGATGCAATGTCGTATTGATTACATTTTTAGACCATTGGAGGATACCAAGCCAGAAGAGCTTCACAGCTCAGTTTTTCTTCTATGCTCTGAGTCAACAAGAATTCAGCGCGCACAGCAGCATGCCCAGTCTTCTTAGTCTGTTCCCAGCTCTGGGAACAGAGCAGCATTTGCAGAACGTGCTGAATTTTTATCTACCCACAACACACTCAATGCATTTGCAATAAAATTTAACATTAAAACCTTCTTTTGCCAAATATAAAGTAGTATTACTGCCTAAAGCCCCAGATGTATCCCTGTTTACATACCACCAATGTCCGCAAGCACAATGTGCTTGCTGGGGCACGAGGGTCAAGAGCAGCTTGCAAGTCCCACACTTTAATTTTGCTATAAAACAAAACAAGAATATGGGTTATTTTATTATAACAGAAATGTTGCTTCAATTATATGCATTACAAAAACATCTGCATCAACAGAAAGCAAATGTTAGAATCTCCCCAATGCCAACCTATTAGCAACAAGACAGTATTAGCGTAGGTCTAAAACTTTATGACTGTGTTTGTTGGGAGTAGGGATTGTCTTGTGTGAGCAGAGCATCTAGGACAAGGGGGCTTTTACTGCTGCCTGCCCAGCATAGGAATGACACAGAATATTCACTTCTACAGCTGGGGAATATTTTGCATATGAACATCGAACTGAAAAGACCTCAAAGGTCTTAAAACTGAGACGACCACCACAAGGCCAATGAAATGCAGGGAGAACATTTCCTGGGAATCAATTTAGGATTACAGATTGACGGTGAGAATGAAAATAACCAAGTTGAAAGGAGTTCCTGACTTGTCTTCCACAGACTTAGGATGTTCACTTGAACTACAATTCAGCCCAATACCAGTGGTGAACAAGCTACCAAGGAAGTCAAAGCAACAGGATAATGCACATGCCTGTACAATTTCATTGAGTTCACTCAATCGGTACGCCATTTTTGTTTCCAGGTGGCTCCTGGTGCCCTCCTGGCAGCCCCACACCACTAACTTTAAGGCTCCTATCCTATTGTGCTGAGATATCACTGCCTTTCTGCTGGACTGTGCTGCTGCAATTTCAAAATGTTGTGAGCTCGGCAATATATCGCCTCAAAATACGAACAGCTGCAGTGATGATGTCTAGTAAAAAGGCAGGCAGGCCTGTTGGGAAGCAGGGCCTTTCCCAAGGAGTGACCTCTGCAGGGAGGAAACAAAGTGAGCTGTGTACTCGCAACAGACACTACTTAAAGATATTTGTCCATTCTAACCTGCGTGAACTGTACAGCAAATCCATATAAACTTGATTAGGAGAACAAGTAATTCTCCAGGGAGCTAGATCTACCTACCTGCCCCCAAGAACAGAGTTCAAGAGTTCTAAGAACAAGTCACTGGAAGAAGCTACAGAATAAAACCAAATGAATAATATTCAGAAGAATAAATTCAGGATATAGATAGTTTGCACTGCTGAAATCTACACAAAGTGGGCAACACCCAGTTTAAATGTAGATCCGCTGTAACCAGATCACTTAGACAGCAAGATATAAACCAAAAGAGAATCCTTGTTCTGTCCATTTGCGATGAGAACTTTCAAAGATGTACCCTTCTCAAAGGCAGTTTGAAGCACCTACCCGTCATAGGCTCCGCTAACAATTCTCTTGTTATCAAATCGGATGCATCGAACCAGTTCTTCATGGCCTTCTAGTACTCTTAAACAGGCACCACATTCAATATCCCACAACCTTAGGAAAGCAGAAGAAACGGATCTTTGACAAAGTCACTTGTGACACTAGCACACCAATCCACTTACTCACGCTGAAATCTCCATTTTAGCATAATCTTGACTGGTGCTGCAAAAACTCAGCGCAAGTCGCACTGCAAAAAGGTGACTGCAAGAGTACGCCTGAGGCCCCTGTATGCAGTCTTCAGCAGGGAGTACACAGACACACTGCTGGGCTGTCTACCTCACTGAACTGGATTGATCATTGTCTCAGTTCAATGCATGTTAAAAGTAAAGGTTGGAAACTTGCGATGATGACATGCAGGGAGAAGAGCCCCTGGGAACCAATTGAGAATGACTGTGTTACTCGACCGGGGGGAATCAATGTAGGACAGTTTCAATAGGCCTAGGAAAAATCCCTGTTTACACTGGTAAGTGCACACTCTCTCCAGTATGCTTTTAACAACTATCTTCCACCCACCGAATGGTGTTGTCTGATGATCCACTCACAACTAGTCGATCCCTGTATTGTAGGCATGCAATACCACGCTTGTGCCCATTTAGAGTACGAACAAACTCACACGTGCTTGTACTCCAGACCTGTGTAAAAAATTTAAAACAATCAATCTTTGGGGAAGGTTTTAAATGTTAAACAGCAATTACATTAAAATTTCCCTTAAAAAAAAAAATCAGGATTCTGAAGTAGAACTTTGAGGGTAAGATGAATAAAAGCTTAGACTAAACTCCTCAGAGGCTAGGACCGTGGTGTATTTTGTATTTGTACAATATGGGTCAGAATGGGGCTCCAAACTCAACTGGCTCCTCCCGCACTTGTATGACACAAAAGTCTGATTTAATCACTTATCTTTAATTTAATATATTAAATATGTTTGAACTTTTTTTTTAAAACCAAGTATTGCTTATGAAATTTTAAAATTCTGACAATTTAAATTTTGGCTGGCTAGTAATCAGATCCAAGTAACAAGGTTCTAGATACAAAAGGCAAGTTGAATATTAATCTATTTTTTACCCTTGACAGGGCCAGCAATCTACTGCTTATTGGAAACAAGACCATGGACACTTGACTCGAGGCTGAGAGAACAGTTCGGGTGTTAGAAAAGGGACTTAACATTAAATGAATTGTTTAGAATCTTTGTGCATTTTTTAAGAAGTTTTATTTAAAATTGTCATCTTCTGGGACACTGGTGCTAGAATTTGGGACGCTGTCGCACCCCCTAGCTTGAAGGAGTTTCCATTCTATTTAGGATTTACAGTTTGGTCCAATGGCTCCCAGCACCCCCACCATAAAAACTGTGTCAGCACTCCTACTGCCAAAAACACCCTCTTTTGACCAGTTGTGGTTCAAGGGAGGAAGGTATGGAAGTGTGTCTCTCATATTAGTGAGTTTGAGGTAACAAAGATATTCTGACATGTAATTCAGTCTTCAAACAGCCTTTTAAACCCTCAAACATGGCAACAGTTGGTTTAGTTGCTGAGGTGGTATGGTGGAGAAAGGTGGCTGCTCAAATACCATGACTAGGACAAGTTTGCCAATTTGTATAAAACACAAATCATTTAGAAAAATGCACAGAAAAGTACCATGTTTAATTTCTAGCCAATTTCATGACCTAATCATATATTGTGAGAGTTTTAAGCTTTTTATAGCTTCATGACAGAAGCCACAGAAGCGTTACAAGCCGAGTTATTTTCATAAAGGCATTAATATCTAACCGGAAATGACTAAATAAATGGTAAAGGAATAACCACAGAATTGCTCATATGCACATTTGGAAATTGGATTTTAAGCACACATTTCACAATCAGACGTTTTCCTGAGTGGATTTTTTTAAACTTGTGGACACACGTTAATCATTGATTTGTAACTTCCCGAGTAAACACAGCAGGCCTCATTCTGCCAACTTACTTTAATGGTCCTGTCACCTGATGCAGAGACAATATACTTGTCATCAAAGTCTACCACATTAACAGCAGCACGATGGCCAACCAACACACGACGCAAGGTGATATCAGTAGGTGATGCCATATCCCAAACAGCAATGGACCTGTCCTTTGAACACGTCACCATTAAGCCGTTACAGAAACGCAGATGAAGCACTGCCTCATTGTGATGAATCAGTGTGTTCAGAACTTCGCCGGTGTTTACATCCCACACTCTGAGGGGAAAAAATGAAATGTATCCCAAATTATATCCTGACTAAACACATTACAAACAGGAAATACACACACTGAAGAGTGGCCTGCCAGTCTGAGGGACAGCCTTCCTCAACCATTGTATTTTTCTGGCAGGCCAAATTTGCTAACTCATATACTTTGCTTCCAGAAGTAATGTTATGTCTAAAAGTGACAAATCAAACAGAAGTTGAAGATTAAGTTCACACAAAAATTTCAATCCAAAAATACAGGAACTGCCAGTGAATCTGTGTCCATATCCCATCACCAACAGTGGTCAGATATTTCCGAGGAAGGTGTAAGAAACCTTAAGTGAGCAATTATGGATTAAAATGCCTGCCTGAGAAGTTTCTTCCTATCTCAGTCAGGTGTTGGCTTATAGAATCCTAGAACTGAAAGGGCCCTCAAGACATCACCGAGTTCAGTCCACTGCCCTCACAGCAGGACCAAGCACCATATAGATCATTCCTGATAGATGTCTATCCCAACCTGTTCTTAAATATCTCTAGTGATGGAGATTCCAGAACCTCTAGGTAATTTATTCCAATGCTTAACCACCCTGACAGCGAGGATGTTTTTCCTAATGGAAAAACTTGGAAGTTATGCTTCGAATCTGAGAGTTTACATTCTTTCAAAACTTTTGAAATTCAAGATGGTACGAGTATGCACCTCTAAAACTTTGGAATCCTACAAAATACTGCATACAATCTTCTCACGTGCCTTTAGTATAGCTTTTAATGGCACAGTACTAGATACATATTGTGGAGTGGTCCTTACACTTCAGTAGCTGTGGTGGATTATTTATTCCAAATGCCCCTACCCCAGACTTGAGTTCGTTGTGCTGACACTTGAAGCTCACCTCACTGTAGAGTCAGAAGATCCAGTTACAATGACTCTCTCGTCATACTGCAGGCAGAGTACGGAGCCAGTGTGCCCTGTTAATATTTTCAAACATTCCAAGCTTGTTTTATCCCAAATCTGTCAAAAACAAAGAGATGGGTCCAAACGTTGGCTTCCACTATTGTGACGAGAACCAATGATGGCAAAGAGAATCTATGAGCAAACCACCATGAGCATTCTCCTGTAATTTTCAGATATGGGCCATGAACTGTCTTTTCTGTTTTTATGTTTTCCTGCCTTGCCAAGGAGACAAGCACATGCTGGACAGACCAATGAATCTGCCAACCAGGATATCAGACAGGAGTTTGTCCTCCATAAGGAAACATTTTGTTTCACATGGAAAGAGCAAGCATTAGCAATAATTCAAACCATTAACGCCACCACAGGACGCAGCCAAGTCAGGAGGCACAAAACATTTTGTTTACAGTAAACCTGATTTCACAGAAAGTGCTGATTTTCCATCTGGTCAAAACTGCCATGACTGGCAGTCCACAGCATTCAGGAGGTAAAACATAAGCAGGGATGTATTACCAGCTTCCCCTGCAGAACATGCAAAATATGCCCTCCTTGGAAAGTGCTGTGCAACCAACACCGCCCCACCAAAAGCCAGGGGAGAGGTACCCCAAGGAAATAAGCAGCACTTGACAGCTTCACTTCCAAGTCTGAAGCCAAGATGAAGGGAGTGACTCATCTCCCGAAAGACCAAGGCAGTGCATTTACCTTTATGGAGTTATCCCTTAGGCCACTGATGATCTTTTCATCATCATACTGTAAACAGTAGACACCTTTGCTATTTTCAGAGCGGCACTGAATTCGCTGCAAGTTGTGTCGGCCACATCGCCAGTTAGATTCTATCGTCTAGAGAGAGAGGAGTACGATTTATACCAAGTGATGAGTAAAGCCACGTACCTTTGTTAAAACCATGATTTCTGTGACAAATGTAACTTGTTTTTTTACCCAGAGCACAGCTCCTCCATGCACACTGACAATGTGAGTTTCTTTTGGGGCATTTAACTTTCTATGTACTTTTAAATTATGAGCATCTCTAATTCTAATAGCAAATATTTAAAATATGACGACTAAGAATTATGACTTTTGCATTTTTTTTAAGACTAAGTTACAATTTTTACTTGTTATAACCCCCAAACTTACACCAGGTTCCTTAATGCTTGACGCAGACTTTCTCCAGTGTGAAAAATTCAGTTTGCTCCTTTAGTTAATCCAAAACCTCCATTTTTATAATTCAGGAACATCACAAAATAACAGTCTCATTTGAGAGGATAAACAACAATACACATTAGTTTAAAGTCCAAAATGGAGGTTAAAAAACGTTTTTTAAAAAACTATTGGAAAGCTGCCTTCAATTTTTTTGTCAAACATTATCCAGT
This sequence comes from Apalone spinifera, assembly GCA_030068395.1. Classification (NCBI taxonomy): domain Eukaryota; kingdom Metazoa; phylum Chordata; order Testudines; family Trionychidae; genus Apalone; species Apalone spinifera. The sequence goes on along the minus strand of JANRFK010006688.1, from coordinate 3,158,058 downwards.
AAATGTTGTTCCTAAAATTCTCTTTTAACTATGAAATACTTCAGCCTTTCACTTTGATTTTGTGGGGTAGATTTTGCTAGGGAAATAGAAAATTTAAATCTGGTATATTTTATCAAATAGGTTGCAATCAATTAAACATTGAAAGCAGATTTACATTCTATTTTTAAATCAACTTTACATTGGCGAGAGGACACATGCTGAGACATTTCAAAGAAATCAGGGATCCTGGTTGGAAGATTTATAAGAGTAATCAAAGATTCAGTGCAGTGGAACAAACAAAATCAAACCACAGCACAACATATGGAACCCTTAGATACATTGGGATATTTCTCATCCTCTGTTTACACACAGAAAAACAGGTAAGTCGTACGATAGATTGCAGTGTTTAGAGGAGAAGAACGGGTGAGTAGCAATCTAGCAGCTGCTAAATTGGAGATTTGTTCTGGAGATTTTACTTGTGATACCTTGAGGCCATGATCAATTTATTATCTCCATTCTACTCAAGTTCCACATGTTGAATCCCAATTATGAACTGTTGTGTGTCCCTCCTTTGGGTTTCCCCTCAAAAGATTTCAAAATCATCCAAGAGAAAAACTGACTTGAACAAATCAAGACAAATTTTATTTCCCAATTTTTCAAAAATATTGCCGTTCAATGGTATCTTATATTACGGATGTAATAGTATAGATGATTTACCAATTAACCAATAAGCAAAAGCTCATAGGTTAATGCTATAAACTACACGCATACCCCCCCTCCCACCAGTAAATTTTTAAGCAGGCTAGCCTGCAGCCTAGCTCAGTTCTGGCTTGCACTGGGTCCAGGACCTACCCCCACTGCGGCTCTGCATTTAAAGAGTATTAGGAGCCAGGCAGCCCAGCTCAGTTTCAGCTTGCATGGGATCCGGGAGCTCATACCCCTCTCCCCCGCCCCGGACAAGGGCTGCTGCCACCTCTGGTTTTTAAACTGGCTCCCCTCGCAGACCAACTCCTGCCTGGCACCCCACGCTGCTGCCTCTGATACTGCCACTTCCAAGGAGCCCCCTGCCACTCTGCGCTGCTGCCTCTGATACAGAGGCAGCAGCGCAGAGTGGCAGGGGGCTCCTTGGAAGTGGAGCCAGAGTGCACTTGCTGCCGGCCCCACCCTTGGGAACTATAGAATAGTCAAGTAACCGATGAGAATTCATGAGGTTGATCAACTATTCAATTAACTGATATTTAACAGTCCTAATCTTATAACACACTTTGGGTGGAATACGTACATAAATTACCCCACAACACGCTTCCTGAAGTGCCAGAAGGGTACAATTGGCTTACACGACATTAGAGATGGTGGTAAACAAAACAGCAAGCTATGCTTACAAAATCATCCCCACCACACCCCGTCCTTAAGTGACGTTTACAAGAAAATCCAGGCAGAAATCCAGTTTTCATGAACAGATCAGCAATACTGGTCAGCTAATGCTTCCAAGGTTTTCAAACGGACAGCCAGCAACTTGTACACTGAGCATTAAATAATTATGTTCTGCTTGTATGGACTGAGCTTTTTCAGCACCATGCCAGATTCGGCCCTGGGTATATATTGTAGTGTGCCTGGCAGAGCTCAGATTGCTCATTACAATATATGTTTATGTTTGGTTTGCAGTTTTTTGCAGGGGGAAAGGGAACCATTTACTTTTTATTTACATTATTCAGCTATGTTTATTTAAAAAGGTGATATTAAGCACCTGCCCTCTGTGCAGGGCAATATCATTTAATGTTCTGGGAAACAGAAGAAAAAAGACATTCATTTTAACTCATTCACTGTTTCTATTTAAGTTCAATGCTCAAAATTCCACCACTGGAAGCTACTGAGTAAGGTTGCCATATGTAAATGTTGGCTACAAATGAAGGACAAACATTTATACCTTGGTCTGTGCACTATAAAGCAGTAAGTCACGTACAGGTGTGTATTTTACTTCTATCGATCAATGCCATTTCATTTAGACATTATGTGGTGTGGCTACTGTGGGAAAATATTTCATGTTTTTGAGAACCTGTAAAACCCCCTTAACATGGCGTAAATTTTCAATATACTGGGAAACTAGCCACGATACACAAAGAATACACACACAGCAGTACTACAATTGGCAATAGAGTGGAACCAGATGTGAGTATAGAGACATAATATTTAAGATGACTAAATGCAGCTGAGTGGGTGGGCAATTAGGAAGACCCTCTACCAAAGGAGCATGTTAAATACAGGACTTGCAACCACATTAAAGCTTCTGACAACATGAAATTTCTGTTACTCCAAGGTGAAGCTGACAGATTTTACTGACAACCTCCCCAAGCAGATATTTTAAAATGAGCTCTGAATATGCAGAGCGGATAAGCGTGTGTGTGGAAGGAGCTACTACATTTTATGCACCACAGCAAATGTTACAGAATCAGTGCTACAGAAATCCAAGGTTTCTTCACACACAAATTACAAAACCTTCGCAACATGTTACCTGTATTTTTAAATACGTCCCCTCAATAAGCATCAAACCATTAATAAAACTTCCTCTAAACTTAGTTCCCAAAACTATATACCAAACCAACTGAAATGCTGGGAAATATCAGTTTTTCTACAGCATACATACACACCCTCTGTTTATAGACGTGTGTGAAATTAAGTCAAAAACAGGAGATCAGTAGCCAAAAGCAGCTATCAAAAATACTATACCCTCACAAGATAAAAAATGAGAGGGGAATATCATGCAACCAGAGCAGAAATATCAAAGACTAGCAGGTGAGATCTGTTGTTGATCAGGCACAGTCATTTTGCATAGATTACACTTATAGGAAAGTTCAACACATGAAATATATGTAATAGATTTTTTTATTAATGAGAGAGAAAAAGGGAAGCAAAAGAACAGTTTTAAATTTGTGGGGAACCTTTTTGGGTCAGGGACAAATGACCCTCAGTCGGGGGCCACACACAAGTGAGAAGTATAAAAAAAATTGCAATAAGAAAGGTCTAGACATTAGGAAAATCCTCCTAATTGTAATGGTGGCTAAGCTCCAGAACAAATTATGTAGGGAGGCTATGGAATCTTTGTCACTGGAGGTTTAAAATAAACACCTGTCAAAGATGTCTCAATAGTACTTAGCATTGCCACATTGCAGGGAGCTGGATTATTGACCTAGTGAGGTCTGTTCCAGTCCTACATTTCTAGGAAGCTATCTTTTATTAGTCTGTTTACATCACTGAACAGTTAGCAAAGGCAAAGCCAACCAAAGTGAAATCTGCTATGAGGGTAAAAACTTTTAAATAATTTAAATTACACCCAAATAAAGACAGCAGACAGCTGCTCAAGTGATATGGCACTATATCCGATAAGGGCCGGAAACCAAAAAGACACAAACTACCTTTTGAAAAACACAGATACGAAGGTAAATATTTCCCAGCAAGGATTCTGGAAACCTTGTATTTCAAAAATTAAATCAACATGACACCTTCCAGACAGAAGTAGTCATGCCTTCTTGAGAGCAGGGAGAGAACATAAGAATGGCCGTACTGGGTCAGACCAAAGGTCCATCTAGCCCAGCAGCCTGTCTGCTGACAGTGGCAAGCACCAGGTGCCCCAGAGGAGGTGGATCGAAGACAACGATCAAGCAATTTGTCTTGTGCCATCCCTCTCCAGCCTCTGACAAACTGAGGCTAGGGACACCATTTCTATCCCCTGACTAATAGCCTTTTATGGACCTAACCTCCATGAAATTATCTAACTTCTTTTTAAACTCTGTTATAGTCCTACCCTTCACAGCCTCCTCTGGCAAGGAGTTCCACAGGTTGACTATGTGCTGTGTGAAGAACTTCCTTTTATTAGTTTTAAACCTGCTACCCAATAATTTCATTTGGTGTCCTCTAGTTCTTCTATTATGGGAACTAATAAATAACATTTCTTTACTCACCCTCTCCACACCACTCATGATTTTATGTACCTCTATCATATCCTCCCTCAGTCTCCTCTTTTCAGTTTAGAAAAGTCCCAGTCTCTTTTGCTATCCCTTCATATGGGACCCGTTCCAAACCCCTAATCATTTTAGTTGCCCTTTTCTGAACCCTTTCCAAGGCCAAAAGATCAGAAGAGAAGATGTATAGCTAAATTTTTGGTAAGATAATACCTGAACAACGTAATTACATCAGATCCAACTCTCAAAGGGAGATTTTTTTTAAAAAGCCTACAAAACAAGATAAGGAAAGCAGGGTAGGCAAACATACAAGTTATTGCAATGACATATGCATCAATAGTAGCAGAACACCTGGCAGGACAGAACTATTAACAGAGACTATTTTACACATTTTGCTTTGCATTTGAGATTAGCATCACTTTTAACATATGTGATACCATTAGAAATATAAAGTTAGAAATGTATATTTAAGTAGGTAATAATTTGGCACGATTACTGATGCCTGAGCACATCCTCACTGCTTAGAAACACTCACAAACAACCCCTTATTTGGCAACAGTTTTAAGGAAACTTTGGTACCAGTATTCTTTTAAAAACCTGCCACTGATGACTTCAATGATAAGCTCTCAAAAGGAAGAGAGCTTGGATGCATGCTAGCCAACCAGATTTCCCAACTATTTTTGAGTCATCTCACTCAGATACGCTAAATATTATTACCCACAATTTTTTTTTACCTTTGAAATTACATACTGGAGCTGGGGAGGGGGAGGGGGGAGTGAAGATCTTTCCCCACCTGACCCTAGGACTCCACTGAAGAGCCTCTTTTCTCTGATGCCTAAGATTTTAAAAAGCTAGCTCGTATCTTTAAAAGTATGAACTCCCTTAACTCTTGGAAGAACACATGGAATCTATTTGATGATTGGCCGGATTCCTTCCTAAATTCTTTGAGGAAATCTCATTTGATAGTCTCATCTTAATTAAGCAGACTGCTGTCTCCATAGAAACAAGGACGAACGAACATCTCCTGTATTTCCAGATAGGAAGAAAATGTAAAAATAATCGTCTTGTCAGATCATGATTGCATTTGTGCTCATTCTAAAGAGATAAACTGGTCCACTTCATAAATCATATGGAAGAGATCAAGAGATTTGGCATTGTGGAGTCAAAACTAGAAAGCTTACCCTACTATTTGACAATCTGCCTATTAATGTAGTCCATTTAAAACACTTTGTCTGCACCACAATATTTGTGGACGGTTTCCAAGTGTAGGTCTAACTGGGCCAATGCAGATGATCTCCACACAAACAAATTCTGAAAACCCGCATCTGGCTTTCTTAGGAGCTCCTAAAGTACTCAGTGTGAAAAGTTCAGCAACAATTGATTGGGAAACACCTGATATTACTCGACTGCCTGTTATGAAATAAAACCTAATTAAATATTTGGCCTCATTTATTCTTCACTATAGAGGTGGAGAGTTGCATGCCTCTTTCCAAAACTTTGGTTTCCATTCTCTAAAGAGTCTCTTCTCATTCAATGACTGTAGAAGCGACAGTATATTCTGAAAATGTGTATGGCAGGGTGTGCATAGATATTGGCTCTAATACATTTTCAGAGAGGCAAAGGAGCCTCAATTTGCCAAATCATATGCTGTATTACCTTGCCAGCTAATATCACTTTGTGGCTGCATAGACTTTCAACCCCAAATGTTAATAGAACTCAAGGGAAAGAATTAAACAAGCTTTTGATCCATCCTTAATTTGGCTTTTGGATTATTTTTTGAATTCTGTTAGACCATTTTTCTACTGCACTTATCCTCATTTATGACCCAATTTAGTACCAGCTACATAAATTAATGAAATCCCCTTAGAAATAGTTTAACAATGGGTTTCGTTTATCCCTGAACCTTACATGTCAAATACTGACTAATGAGGACTTAAGTCACCACATGTACATTTTGTTATACTTAAATGTAGTCTTCAGGCAAATGACTTATAAAAAAATATGCCTTCTGAGAGCTAACATGATAGTCAACAGGAAAACAAGTAGTGATCCAAAAATATGAATACTGAATTCTGAAGGCCTGTGGAAAGGTAAGCATCACAAATCTTACAAAGAATATTGTAGGCAGATATTACAGAACAAAGTTTGAAGTAAGAGTAACAAATGCTTTTAAAAATCAGCCAGGACAGGAAATTCTTCAGACCCTGAATAGCCCCCTAAGACCAAGTGCGGTTGTGTGTGTGTGTGTGTGTTTTGTTTTGAGAGGAAGGTGTTCAGGTAGCAGTCTTCTGCATAATCTCTTGAAGAACTCAAGAATGGGGGCGGGAGATAAATTAAATCAAGCCCTGCCCCTCTTTTACAGAAAAGTGGCCCAAGTGTTGTAGTTTTTCTTTTTGCGTTGCAGACTTTGATTGAAGGACTGTGTCAACAACTTGTTCTGAGAGTCCAGAGAGTTCACAGGGAGCGAGTCCTTTATGAACCATGCCTTACAGAGAAATTTATGGAAGAATTAGAAACAAAGGGACCTTAGAAGAGGAAAAAGTTATCCAGTTCTTGAGGACTGGCTCAAGATGTTCAGGGTACTAAAAGGACTGACCCTAAGCCAAGATGGAAAAATTGGGACATATTTCCCAGGTTTTAGATTGAAAAGAACCATGTGAACATAGGGAATAAGCCCTAAATTACACAACTCCTCAGCCCATCTTCATTCTCCCCTCCAAATTAGCAACTTCATAGGAACAAGACCAGGACAATTTTACAGGCATACACTAAATGCTTGGGATTCCACAAGTGACAGCTGGCTTTCAAGAGAGACGTCACATCCTTAGAAGTCTGGACAAAAAAGTAAATGTTTTCTGAGTATGGACAAGCTAAAATGTACACTTATTTTGGGTAGAGGAAATTGAAAGACCTAGCTCTTCCCAGTAGTTAGCTTAAGTGTCCTGGACAAGGATTGCATGTTAAGGAGAGTGAGTGTTTGATATTGTCAAAATTCATCAGGGACTTGTGAGTGGCAGCCAGCCCCTTGAATCCACCTGGCATGATTTGTAGCCAGTAAAGAGTACAGACTAGTCTCCCCCTATATAAAAAATATTTTCCTATGGGATGACAGAGTGACATGATGTCACGCTGCATCCCACCACCCCTCCGCCCTCAGCCACCCAGCCTCCTCCCTTCCTTCCGCCCAGGTGTTCCAGCAGGGCAGGAGCCACGCAGTCTCCTCCCTCCCCAGTGCTGGGGGGCGCGGAGGAGCAGTGCAGCCTCCTTACTCCCCGCATCTCCAGCCCCCTCATCCATCTCCTCGGCCAAGGCACTGCAGCCCCAGCCCCTTCACGTCCCTCCTTGGCAGAGACCCCATGCTGCTCACTCATATACCTCCAAGCTGAGTCTTCGCACCCCCAGCCCCCTCACTCGCCCCCCTGCCGGGAGCTCCCAGCCCCGACTCACCCCCCTGCCGGGAGCTCGCATTCCCAACCCCCTCGTCCCCCTGACGAGAGCTCGCATCCTCAGCTCCCTCAGATTTTAAAGCCAGAGAGGACAACTACCATCATCTAGACTGAGCTCCTGAATAAACATTATGCCTTAGTATTCCACCCAGCGATTCCTACAGCAAGCCTATACCCTCTGACTGAGATGGAACATCTCTTTTAGAGACCGCTAATCTTGATTTAGGGAGTCCAGGAGGTAAAGTCAAAATCCCTGAGAAAGCTGTTTCAATGGTTAATTGCCTTGACTCTCAGTATTCCTTATTTCTAAGTCTGACACTGTCCAGCTTCGGCTTCCAGCCCCTGGATCTTGGTGTATCTTTCTGTGCTAACTTTAAAAGCCTATGATTGAGCAAGCCACCTCTTCCAAACCTCAGGGAGCCCCAGAGAAAAGTCAATGTTAAATGGAATTATGGTTGCAAGTTTCTATCAGTACCTTTGGGGAAAGATTTTATAGAATATTTTATTTTACAGACACCAGACATTAGAAAGCCAAGATATTTTAAGTTAAGGATCCCTGCAAAACACCTGTTATGGCTTCAGAGGGTGCCGTGTTAAGTCTGTTTCAGCAAAAACAACAAGGTGCCAATGGAATCCTTATTGTTTATACCAAAATGTTATGAAAGTATAGAAATATAGGAGTTAAGGTTCCAAAAACCACCTGAACTCTGATCCTGTTTGCTCATCTTCCTTCACTTGAGTTCATGAGACCATCTATACCTGCTACAGGGCAAGGTAATATTCCGTACTCAGTGTCTGGATGTAAGCAGAGTTACTGACTACAGAAATACCACCTTCAAAGCCAGATTCACTACTCAGAGTTCAGATGTTACAGTAGAAACACCGTTACCCACTAATGTACTGTTTTCACCTATCCTTGTTCCAACAGAAGCCTCAGTCACAGCCAGCCACCTTGTCCCTTTACATTTTACAAGTACTACACAGGTTTCAGAGGAACCTTATGTAATGACAGGGTGACCAGCCAGGGCCAGATGCATTCTGAGTGGGAGAAGAGTCACAGTTCAATAGAATATCTTGATCTACATTTCAAGATTTTGAAACGCCTGGTGTGTGCTTGCTGTGCTGGAGGAGTGGGGTTGGGTTTGTTTTGAAGATGTCAACTCAAAACTTCCAGGCCACCCAATGCCTTTTTTTAGTACAGTGGATTGATCAAGTATTTATGACGCTGTTTTAAATTTACAATCCTAAGGTACATTTTCTGGGAAACTTGTACAATTACAAGAAAAAGTCTCCATCAAACCCATACATTTCACTGTTATCCAGTGTTCCCTGTAAGCTGAGCACTTAGGAGACCACCCAGCGAGATTCAAATGCTACCCAGCTGACTGGAAGAGTGCTCACTGCACACATGCTTGAGAGCCATAACAAAATTTATTCCACAAACAGATGGAAACTATTGGAGGGAACATTGCTGGTATCTCCTCCTCACTATGTAAGATCACTTATAACACCCAAGTTGGTGGCTGTTGTGTTGTTATTTTTAAATCATAAATGTCAGTGTAGGATTTGGGCACTTTTATGGCCTTTCGTTTCCCAACAATTAGGGTAATCAGTTTTAAAACTTTCATCTCTCTAACTCTAAATCTAACCAATAAACAAAGATTTACAAAGGTTGCAAGTACTAAAGACAAGGCTGCGGAAGCAACCAGAAATCATCTCAAATCACTTCGTATTTTCATACTGCTTTGGTTGATTTGTCAACTAAAATCGAATGAAATCTAGAGAAAAATTATGTATAAATTAAAAAAAAATTCTATATATTTCAATCGATGTTAGTAAAGACCAACCAAAAGCATTTCTTTAAGTGATTATTTGAGTGGAGTCATCTCAAGATTTGGGCCCCATGTATAAATCTTAGTTGGAAGAAGTGAGGGTGGATCTTGTGTCAATGGTCTAAGCACCAGAACCCCTTGAATTGATTTTGGGGGGGGGGAGGAAGATGGAGACAAACCTGAAATGACATTTGAATGTGGCCTGTTTGTTGAGTGATGGATAAGCAGACAGGCAGTGGAATGTTTCCCTCCTCATCTGGTTGCTCCAGTGGGGTCACCAGAGACCTACTCCAAAAGTTTCCTTCCTTTACAGACCCCAATTTTTTTTTTGGGGGGGGGGGGGGGGGGGGGGGGGGGGAAGGGGAGAGAAGGAAACTCTTCCCTTGCCTGTTGGCAGGAGCTCAACAAACAGCCCACTTCCAAATGTGCTGTCAGTGTTTATCTTTATCACCCCTAGGTGTTGGACTAGAGTACACTCTACCTCACTTCTTCCAAATAAGAATCGGTATCTGAGCTTAAATCTTAAGATGACTCCACTTGATTAATCACTTACAGGATTTAAGGCCCAAATCCTGCTATTTTTGCTACTTCAATTAGGAACAGGATCTGGCTTTTACTGGAGAAGGCAGCCTCCCAAGAAACAAAACTGAAACAACCGAGAAAAGCCTACAACCTAAGCCAGGTGCCAATCACACTAAAGCAAAAGTTAACCAGTACCAGAAGGAAGCCCCTCTGCTTGACCAAGTAGGTCAAGGTGTGTGGTGCACAACTAATAAGTGCTAATATCACGGCTAATTTTATGTTCAGATCTATACTTGAACCATACCATTTAACTTGCTAACAGTAGCTTATACAAATATATATTTAAAAATGAGGATTAGAGTTGATTTGTGAGGCAGCTACATTTTACAGACAGGTTGTAGCTTTGAATAATTTTGTTCATGAAATGCCAGCTTCACAAGCTCACATTTGCCATAACAGAATGATTCCATTAGTTCACATCTGCCTTAACCAAACACGTGTTTCTTCACTAATTACATTTTGGACGAATAACTTATGTCCATCACCTGGCTGAAATAAATGCACTGCAGTTTTTGGTCTAAGTAACACATTTTTATGGTGGATACATAGCTAATGGAATAAGACTAAGCTTTGCTTCTTTTAAGTGAACACCGATGACCCTGATCTGTCAAACATATGCTGAAAAGTAAACGAGCCTTAACTTTCATGAGGTAAGCAAAATCACATATTGTCAAACCAGAGTCAGCTCTGCCTCTTCTTTACCCCTAAAACACACTTTTTATGGTTGTAACCATGCTATAAACTCTTAACAGTCATTCGGCACCCCTTGTAAAGAAAGCTGTATTTGTTATCATGAGTTGATGAAAATTGGGGAAGGGGAAATGAAAATATTAAACGGATCTTGGTATTTGAATGTTTAATATTAAAAGTTTAAATCTAGGCTTTTTAAAATTTAGGATAATGAAATTATATAGAAAATCTGGTTCTTCAGAACACGTCATTATCTGGGGCCGCAAGGGGCCATTTATTATTATAATACTGTTAAGTCAGACTTCACTGTTCATTTCTGAAACGTCCTGAAACCTTTCAGAAAAAGAAGCATGCTTCCAATGTTGAGATTAACAAGTTACCTTCATTTTGTAGCCAATAAATTACTATACGTTTGCCTCATTTTCCTGACAGACCAGAATTAGTGCTAGAAACTGTGTAATCAATTACATAATGCATTATATTTAAAAACATGCTGTTCAGAAAAAGATCAGAGTAATAAACAAGCTATCAGGAAAATGTACTAACTTGAAAAGGTTATTTGCATTGGAAAAATGGTGTTAGAAAACATACCTCTATGTCCTGTATTATCTTTGGGTATAATGACCTGTAAAATGAATTTGGGGGGCCATCTGTGGGTCTGTTTTTAAATAGGTACTGATCCCTAACAAAGAAGAAAAAAAAGGTTATATTTCCCATTGTGATATGTTAAACCAAAACTCCCTGCTAGATGGATAACTCTGCACTAAACTAAAATGATGCAGATACATTTTCAAACATTACTATTGATACTATAAAGTCATTTAATCCATACACAAAATAATATTTAACTGGCTATCCACCTCAACAACAGCTGTACTTTAAAATGTTCAAAAAAGGAAATAGTTCTATTTCATTGTGTTCTATAAATAGGGATTTGCTATTCTGACAAGCTTTTTTTAGATTGCTGGATTTTCCACCTTGGCCAGGTCTTGAGTCAGCCTGCAATTTCATAAGCATGCTATTACAGCATGCAGTAAATCAAGATGCGAGAGAGGAAAACACATTAAGGAAACTCTCCCTTTACTGTCAGACACTTGCAAAAGATGGGGGGAAAAAAAACAGTTTTCCCAAATCTGGAACCAAGTATTACTAAGAAAAAAATGAAATTTTGATTTCTTATTAGCCATTACACAAAAGTTTAAGTGGCAAGATGTCATTTGAGAAAGTACTTAAGCATACAGAGTAGTAGCTTTCTATACGCAGTATGACACATTACAGTTCAGAGGAAAAAATGGATAAATATAAAAAAAACTGCTACACTGAGACTTTGCAGAGTAAAATTTACCATAAAAACTCAGTAAGTTGCGTGGGGAGAGAAACCAAGCAAGAGATCTGAAGAAAAAAGGGAGCTCATTAAACAGATTTTTAATACAATTATGTGCCCTTCTATCGTAATGCCCTCCCTCGCTCCACCCCTCACACTTTTCCATGGAAGATTTAAAAGGACCAGCAATACCATACATTTGCCTTTTGGCAGAACCCTGAATGAAGGATACTTGTTAGCGATATCCTACAAAGCTGGGTGAAATCATTTACATATGGCAGTGGTACTTACCAACCCCTTCTTTCAGAGAGCCCTTTCCACAGTGGATCGGTGCGCACCATTCTCTCAATCAATTTCTTCCATAGCATTCCCTCAGAGATGACTCTCTGCCATTCCTTACACACCAGCTCTGCTGCACAGAGTGATCTGGCATCAAGATAGGAAAGGATATTTTCTGCTATGTGATCTAAGCCTTGCTCTACAAAAAACAAGGACAATCAAAACGTCAGACTTGACAGTAAAGCACTAAACGATCTCCGCTTGTGTGGTACACTCAGGAAAAAGATAACATGGCTCTACTTAAGGCACTAGAAAAGGACTAACACAAATATTTATTTTATAGAAAGGTTTAGTGTTGCATCGTCAAGGACAAATTACCTTACACTGCAGAAAAAAAATAGAGACATTATGATCTAATAAATCAAACTTGAAGTATTAATAACCTGAGGGAAAACATTCCAACTGCACTGAAAAATCAAAGCTTAGGAATTAGATAAGAAAATACAAAGACTAGTAAAGAAGCACTAAATTCAAACTGACACAAGAACCAACATTTTGAGCAAGTTTCTAAGTTTTTTTATTCCAGCATCTTTTGCATACTCTCTGAAAGCAGGGCTATGAGAGTAAACCAGAATTAAACATGGTGCATGACTCGTCCAATTTTTGTGTGGCTTCTAGACTTCAAACTATGGGCTGAACTCCTTCAGAACATTGCAGTTTGCTACATGGCAACACAAATGAAACATTTCATATTTCTTTTAATGATTAACTCCTACCCTGGCAATGTAGAGCAAGTGAACACAGCATATGATCAGATCCCTCTTGAACAAATGCAGACATCCTTGGGAGGTGGTAAAAAGATGTACTGGAAAGGATGCTGCAAAGAAATCTTTTCATGTCAAGGTTAAACAGGTCTCTTCCATTAAGCTGTTACCATAAGCTGAGAACATGCTGAACTTACTTCAGAAGCTAAAGGTTCTTAACCGTATACTGAAGAGACCACACATGAGACCTTGGCTTCACTACTGCACGGCAGCAGTGCCAATGTGAAGTGAGCACTCTCCTGTTGACTAATTACTCCACCTCAACAAAAGGCAGAAGCTAGGTGTATAAGAAAGCGTCTCCTGTTGACACCGCGCAGCGGAGACACTGCTTTAAGACAATTCAACTGGTATTCAGGCAGGTGTTTTTTCACACCTTGGAGTAACACAAGTTACATCCACTTAAGCTGCAGTGTAGACAAATCCTTGTAAATTAAGAAAAGGTAAAAAGAGAATTAGTTATCCTACTCCATTCAGATGAATGACATATAAAATACAGGACAATAACAGCTGCACATGGTTCATTATCTTGAGTCTGTCATCTTAAAAGAAATATTGAATGATTTACTCTAAAAGCAATATTTATAAGAAATTTCACCAGCTAGACCAAACACAAAAGTGGTCAAAGTTCTTAAGACTTAGTTAAATTCAAATGCTGCACTAAGATTCATTGGACCAAAAATAAATGCAATGTTGAGGTAATTGATTGTTTTAAGAACTGGTTGAGAAACCTATGCATCCTGTCTCCAGAGATATAGGATGTCACCAGAGAACCACTTTGCCTTAGGTACTTGTATCATAAATCCCAGAACTGGATAACCCTCCTCATCTTGGCTTTACAAAGACAGCCAAATATTAGAACTTAAATACCTCGAACTACAGAGAGGGAGATCAGATACTACCCTAGCATAATCTCTTCAGAGGTAGCTCAATAAGCTTGCACCAGTGCTCCTGATGGCAAAAATGGCACTCCATCAGTAACGTTACTACTGCGTCATGATTATTGTTAGTGCAAGTCATGGACAGGTTACAGGCAGTAAACAAAAGCTCACAGAAACTGGCGACCTCTCCACGGCTTTTACTAAAAATTACCAGAGCTGACTACCAGGGGCCTCGGAGCCCAAGCTAGTCAGGGAGCAATTGACAGTTTCTGCTGCTATGGGGGAGAGAACAATTCCAACTCCAGCCCTGGTTACTGGGGGTGGGGGGCGAGAGAGACAACAGCTCTGGGCCCAGGCCCCTGCCACATCAAGGGCAGCCGCACACACCACCGATTGAGACAAGCTCACAGCTGTGCATGTGTGCAAAGGAGCTTCAGCCCTGGCTGCAGCCATTCTGGAAGGGGATGAAACCAAAGAAGTAACAGGATCCATGACTAAATCACACGCTTTACCATCAGATTCTGACAAACCTAAACTTCCGGGTCGAAACAACTTTAACAATGCCATCTGTGACACAAGAGACTCACGAGCAAAGTAAAATTATACCAAATGAGTCAAGTTATACCAGACCTCCCTTGTTGGTTGCAAGAGATGCCAGAAGTTATACCCGCCCCTCCCCCTCAAAAAAAAAAAACCACCCACACCCACCACAATGCCATTTAGCTCTGTATTTCTTGGTCTGTTCCCGGGAGTTCCAAGTTTCCATCTCAGTTTCTTAAACACTGGCTTAACCACAGAAGTTAATGCATTTGTTCAGCAACTGAGAGAAGACATTGTTCCAGGAGATTGTTCTTTTCTAACTATCCTTGCAGGTGTAAGTGTACACTGCAGCAGATGTAAATATATTCAAAGAATGTTAATGTCTAGCTTGAAAGCTCTGATTACTGAGAGAGGCTTATTGCAATAGCTGCTTTTAAGATTCGCTTGCTTAAGTCCAAACACACAAAAGTCCAGAATCTAGCCCATCTACTCAGGCAGATGCAGATTACTGTTCTGTATCTTGTCTCAGATCCCATCACATAACATACTCTTTATTCAACAGGTGGACTACAATGTTAAACTTTCAGGTGTTTTTGCTAATTAGCGGTACACAGATAAAACTCCTCAAGTCAGTGAAGATGCACCCACTCCGTCCATGTATTTGATTATTTAGATGAGGTGCTACAAGCATCCCTTTGTACTTCTTATCTCTAGTCTAAATATTAACTTCTATTGAGAGTCAGAGATGTAAGCAACTAGTCGATTTACCAATAAGCCTAGGCTTATCGTGTAGTCGAATCACTACTCGACTAGTCACTTCCTGCCCCCTCTGCAGCCTCCTCTAACAGGGAGGTAGGGGAGGCAGAGGTGCAGTAGGGGAAATGGCCCATAAGGCTCTGAGTACATTTAAAAGGCAGAGGCGCAGCTCGGGCAGCAAGCACCCCCTCCATCGACTAATCGAGTAGTTGAAATTCCATCAGCTACTTGATTAGCTGATGATTCGAAAATTAACATCCCTAATTGAGAGTACTACATAATAAGCAGATTGTGCTCATTTAAAGGTGAACAAAGGAAGAAACAATTTCAACAGAAGGTCAAAGATGTATATTTAGAGTTGCCTTTCAAATCACTAGGATGCAAATTCTCCTGAAGTTTTTTGCCAAGTATAAAAGAAAAATTTCTGGGTCAAAGCTATGACAACTCTTTTCTCTTGCTACTGTACCTAATGGTCTGGTTTAGATCTAGCAGTGTAGAAGAGCAAAGAAAACAGTATTAATTTAGAAGAGAAATCTATTTAAGAATGTTTTGTAGAGTCCTTAACTGAATTGCATATTAATTAGGCAAGCTTTGTGGAAATTAATGAACGGTGATGGGAAGAGAGGAAATTGCAGAGTAAATGGCTATTAAGCAGTTTTAATTGATACTCATGCAAACAGCACTTCCTACAGATAATGATACGCATTTTTCAACAACCATGTCAAATTAGGCCTTCTATATAAATTACAGAGTCACAGAACTGTAGGGATGGAAGGGATAAACAGAAGTTGAGCCCAGCCAGCTAGCTGAGGCAAGACTAACACCTTTGGGCCATGCTTGGCACATGTGTGTCCAACCTGCTCTTAAACTTCCAGTGAGGGGATTCCACAGCCTCACATGGAAGCCTCGGAAGAAAATTTAACAATTGCTACAAGGTTTTCCTAATATCTAACCTATATTTAGACTTACCTTCCCTGGACATGCAGAATGATTCATCACCATCCTCTTTAGAACAGAGGTTTACAAATCTGAAGACTTTAAGGGACCCTCCTCCCCCATCACCTATCCGGATTAAACACACCTCATTTTTCAAACTCTTCCTCATCGGTCAAGTTTTCCAAAACTTTTACCATTTTTGTTACCCACCTTTGGGTTCCCTCCAATTTATCCACATATTTCCTAAAACGTCATGCCCAGACCTGGACACAGTACTCCAGCCAAGGACTCCTTAGTGCTAAGTAGAGCAGGACAATCACAGAATGCTATTGGCCTTTTTCACAACTACACTACCCTGGTGGCTCACATTCAAGTTGTGATTCACTATACCCCCCAGATCCTTTCTAGCAGTACTACCACCTAGCCAATAATGCCCTATTTTCTATTCTATTGGTGCACTTGATTTTTCTGTAAGTACAGTACTTTGCACTTGTCTTCATTCAATTTTCTCTGGTTGATTTCAGATAAATTCCTCAATTAGTGTAGGTCCTTTTGAATTCTGACTCTGTCCCGAAAAGTGCTTGCAACCCTCCCAGCCTGGTGCATCCACAAATTTTATAAGCATATGCTCCACTCCATTCCCCAAAAAGTCATTAACAGAAATACAGAATGGTACTGGACGCAGGAGTGACCCCATAATAATACCCCACTAGATATGAACCAGTGATAACTATTCTTTGATTATAGTCTTTCAAGTGGTTGTACACCTTATTGGTATTGTAATTTAGAGCACATTTTCCTAGCTTGCTTATGACACTCATGTGGGAATGTGTCAAAAGAATGTGTCAAGATATCATGCCCGATTCCCCTCCATTGTCTAGGTCAGTAACTATCAAAGAAAGCAGTAAGGCTGGTTTGACATGATTTGTTCTCAACGTGACTATTCCACTAATTCTAGCATATACTGCAATTCTAATGTTCTACATTCTGCTTTTCTTTGGGACAATTTTGCCAAAAGATCCTTCTCTCACTTGATTGTGCTCTTACTTCATTAGCTTTGAGAACATTAAGTCATGAAGTGGTCATTTTCAGAGTTACTTTAAAAGAACTGATTATTTGATTAAAGCGGTCAAATGTATCAATTTGTGGCAAACAGATTTTTTCACATTTTCACATTTTCAGATTTTGAGGTTGAGGATGGAGGAGAAAAGGGAAAATGCACTTGTGTCTTAGGGAACATTTAAAATAGTTGTTTTTTTTAAGATTTCAGTAGAAAAATGCTCAACACCACTGCTTAAGTCAACTTTTTAACTTAAGCTCAGATCAACAGTACTTATACAGAACAACAACTACATCTAGTGTCCAAAAAATTAATGCAATGCCACATTCAATGCAGGATACTAACCACCCCCGATACATTGGACAAACATATCACACATTTGACAAAGGACAAATAAAATCCGTTACATTAGCATTCAAGCTCCAAAAGTGAATGGAGCACTGGATATGGCAATTAATCCTTTTACCCCAATAATGTAACACTGTAGTGGAATGTAGAGGTTACGGTATAAACAGAAGTTCCCAAACTCCCATTCCACTGTATCATTCTCGTCTCAAGAGCCAATATACAGCCCCAGCTCCAACTCACCCACACACCTGCCTCTTCAAATGACTTGCTTAGTTTACTCTATTCTGTAATTTGACAAAAATACAAGCTAAAAATGTGAATGTACCTAACAATGAGAGTATTTAGATAAATGATTAGACAAGTAACAAATCCACATACAATTTAAGTGTTCTAGCACAGTTTAGCTGTTCATTTAGTTGTATTACACCCTGCCACATCACTAAATACAAACTTTGGGATTAACTGTAAAAACTGAAGTCTAAAGAATATTCTTTGTAATCGATCACAAAGAGCATAACCTAGTGTACTGAAGGAACTAAATATAATTTACAACATAAGCGTACATTTAACTGCTGGACTGGACTAAGAGGTACACTCACTTCTAGAACTCATTTGTAAAATGAGCTAAAATATTCTGGTGCCCATATAATTAGCTTTTTTTTTTTAGATCTGCAAAGTCTGTATTTGTCAACTCGCAACTCCAAAACTCCAGTTAACTACAGAAATGTTATCTTTCCCTTCTGCCACAAGGGTGCTTGCTACACAGCTGCAAGAACTAGAACTTCTTCTTAAATGAAGGCTTAGGAGACTGAAGAAGTAGATGAGAATGTTTCCAGCTTGTTCTTGACAAGTGGATTTTTTCAAAGCCTGGTTAATAAAGTTTACCACAAAAGCTACATTCTCTTTTTACCATGACAGCCCGTCACTCACCAGGCAATCATATTGCGTTCACCCATGAGAACAAATACTAACAGGTGGGTGAACAGAAAATCATGCAAGGCAGCTAAACATGCACAGTGTAAGTGACCAATGACTATCACATAAGAACAAGAGACTGAAACAAGTTAAAGGGGACACTTCTAGGTTAGAGATAAAACAGGTACGTTTTTAAAATGTTTTGCCCTGCAGAACAACACTTACATTGACTTCAAATGTTATGGTAGGGGGTGGGGACCAAACTTACATGCAAGCAGGACCAGATATGGGTCAGAGTTTCTCTCCTGAATGAATGTTTAAGAAAAAAGGCAGTATTTTATAAGTTAGCCCAATAAAAAGGTAAATGTTTAATTTGAACACTGCATTTTTCTGTTTGGGATGTAGGGGTGTTAGTAACTTTACGACTAACCTTAAACTAACATGTATAATTCAAGTTAATCCAGTAATTATCCAAATCATATACTTGAAGAAAGTTAAGAGCAGGCATTGATTTACTTTACACTTTTGAGCAATGTAATCAAGTGTCAGTCTTTCAAACAAGGCATGAAATGTATCTTCCTTCAGAATGTCAAACGTAGAGAAATAATTCCAAATGGACAGAAGTGACAGGACTTATATACTACAAAAGTTCACACCAAGTTAGCCCAAAAACTAAATTGTATAAATTTATCTCTTACTGCCATCTCCTGGCAATAAATAAAATAATTATCCTGCCTGAAATAAACTAGAACACTTGCCTTGGTTATTTTATGTTCTGGAGAACAACAGTTAGATGTTTTAGCTACTGAAATAAATTACATTTTAATAGCATGAGCTCAATAAATGTGCAAATGCTTAATTTCTAGTCCAAAGTCCTTATGTTGTCTTGTACATAAAAGCACTGAATTTAAGTATGAATTAATTTTGAAGCCCCTTCCATGGGTAAGGAGCCAGTGCCACTTTTGTTACTCTCAATGGCACTAACACATTTTTAAACTGAGCTCGAAATAAACTCCCTCCCTGGGCCAGACAGCTCCCCTGCAGAACCAGGTAAGCGGCGTGGGGAGGGAGGGGAAGGAACTGGGCCCAATTGTTGAGTGTTTGTAGGGTTGCCAGGTGTCCAGATTGACCCAGACAACCTGGCATTTTCACCCCATGGCCGGGGAGGGGGTCAGAAAATACTAGACATTTCAGGTGTCCGATATTTTCTGAATTTTTTTACCGGACAGGAGCCAAAAATACCGGACTGTGTGGGTCAATTCCGGACACCTGGCAACCTTAAGAGTGATGAAGAGATCATTCAACAATTAAAATCAGAGTGAAGCGAACAGATGAAACTAACATCGCCATCTTTCATGCATCAGCTTGAATGATGGAAACTCATGCCTAGTACACAAATAATGATGATTTTAAAATCATGAACATATGAAAATTGGGACAAGTCAGTGGCCGAAGTTACCTACGTTTTCAAATTTGGTAGAGTAATGAGATTTAATGGGTAGAAAAAGAACACCAAGTCATCATAAGCGTCACTGAAAAAGTCTCTTTCCTGAAATTTTCATGTCTTATTCTCAAAAACACTTGTATTATTCAAAAGTTACAATGCACTCCACTTGTCAAAGAAATAAAACCCTAAAAATCTGATAACCTGATATTTTAAATTTTGAATTCTAAAGGAAAAAAAACAGCAGCCAGTCTTTTTACGGCGCCCCAGCTTGCAACCTCAGACAGATGCACCACCAAGCTAGCATCTTCATCTTCTGCAAGATCTACAGCTCATTTTAAACAAATACATTTCTAGCCATTATAGTGGAGCGAGAGCTTTCCTGACATGAATTGATTATCTGATAAATCCCTGCAGTGATGTCTCTTCAAGGCCACGTTATCAGGGAAGATGCTCTTGCATCCAGCATGCAATCCTGCTACCGCTAAAGTCAGAGGCAAAAAACTGCCATTTATCTCAATACAAGTAGGATCCAAATGATCCATACGTTTTAAATATTTTAGCTCAATCATAACCCTGGGCAGCATGAGTTTTCCTGGTGGTTGGACTACATAAAAAGTTTGAAGGGGAAGAAAAGTTATTTTGATGCTAAGAGACAAACGTTAGTAACATTTTTTTTTAAAAGTTACTAACTTGCACTTGAAACCACATAGTAGATTAATTCTGTTCAGGCTTAACGAGACTTCTCCACTGCTTGAAGGGTAGTTGTGGTATTTATTAGGTCAAAACTATTTTTCAAGCAAAAGAGGTTAAAATAAAGTGCTAAAATGGAAGCTAGATCTGACCACCATTTCCCCAATAGCACTATTAGACACTGATTTGTTTATGGTCCATTAGTACACATCTTGGGTGACAAAGCACACAGCTGCAACACACCAGAGGTGTATACTAATGGGCCAATAGCAATAAAACACGCTGTTGTGTCCTATGGATCTACGGTGAAATAAAACTAGACAAATTAGAGTTTGTTGATTGTCACGTATGTTACACACAATGAAACTCAATTAACTCTCATTAAGAAAAAAATGTTCCTTTTTAAGGAGGAAGGAACTGCAGCATCTCTTTGGTGCGACTGAAATACACCAAGCTTCCACTCTTGAAAGCCGCCTGTAGAGTACAAGTACTTGGAAATATTTTGCCCAGAATACCTTTTTGATTCAACTTTGTTACACGTAGTTAACATGATAAATGTGATGTCCACATTTAGTTATATCAAATCCACCTAAAATATGGACATGTGCTTTATCCCAATAAATCCAACTGTAACATGCATGTCTAATGCCTACCTACTACTATAGGCTCTCAATTACCGCCAAGAGCAAGCAGGAATTTCTCATTCAGTTCATATTTTAAAACATATTTCAGTTCAGATCCAAAATACAATCAGAAGGCTACAAATACACATTTTGTGTTTCATGTCTGTTTATCTATTTTAGAAAAGGCGCATTTGGAACTGAAAGAGGCCATAAATTAAACATTTTCCTTAATAAAGGTGTCGAGCCTTTATTAGTATACTTTTCAGAGAAACAAAACAACAACATTACTCCCCTCAGAAAGTATTCTGGTTGTTTTATATAAACCAGTGAAAAAGTGCAGCTGCTGTTGATTATAGGTACCAGATGAAGGTTTGGTTTAATTTCAGTAATAAATTAAAACAATTAAAATCCAGAGATTTCAAAGCTCAATGTGTAAATATCACTTTGTAGGAAAATGAAACCCAAATGCGGGATGTCACTTCCATGCAACTGACTCAAGCTGGACACGAAACAGTAGCTTGTACTGCACAGATTTTTGTTATTTTAGAAACAAATTTCAAAAGAACTTTGGCAGGATTGTACTTGCTCAGTATAGTGTACAGCTTTGCACAGCTTCAGTACATGCAAAACAGCTGCAGGAGGGACCTTATTTTTCTAGGCAAAGAACACCTTCGATATTATTACAAAGTAAGTGGACTACAAAAAAACTATGATTTGCATAAGAACATGCTAAGTATTGTAAAATCCATTTAACTTTCATTTAATCTTAAATGAACACAGCACAAAGGTGAAATCAGTTACTGACAATTATACCACTTTTTATTAAGAATTAGCGTTTTTTTAGTACAAATAATATTTGACATATTAAAAGAAACATGGTCAGCATATTTAGAAGAATCAGTCTGAGAACTGTAGGGCAAACAACATGGTATTTGCAACAAAACTGATTTGACAGTCTCTGGCAATATCCTATCACCTTTGTGAAGCAGTAAAGATTTGTCTCTATAGTTGGAATGGTATACCATTTTTCCTTTAACAACAGTACTTACTAACCACAACCTAACCCTGTAAGAACAAACCCTGTAGACTAAACATTCGACCAGTGCTCTTAGAAAAGCATACCATAATTATCACTTTTTCCACTGAAGAGAAAAAGGAAGCCAGAGACCACAAACATTTTCCATTTTCCTTGCGTTCGCACAGGTGTAAAATTCAGAATGGACACTATTCCTAGCAAGGACTATTAAAACTTTTCCCTTTGAAGTCTGAAAAAGGACTCTTAATTATTTCAGACAAAATTACCTGGTTGAAAAAATAATAACTTGACAGTTAGCTTTTAACACAGTTTTAGCCAAATATGGGATTAATTTATTACAGCTTAGAGTAAGATGCCTGGAACTTGCACACAAGTTATTTGTGCAGTATATACTTAACTAGATGTTTTCCTGATATTTCTAAATGTTCATCACTGCGACAGCACCACACTCGCTACCCTCTTTACTCAGAGAAATTAGTCAAGCCTTAGCACGGCTAGTTAAGATATAAAAAGCAAGCCTATGGTTTCTACTTTAATTGCATGATCCTGTAGGACACAATGCACCTCTTTCAAGAAAGATTTGTACTCTGAAGATCTACCTCATGTAGATCACTGTGTGCACCTGCATACAAATGAAATTTAAGACAACTTCAAAGTACTAAAAAGCCACTCTGCATCCAGCAGGGGGTGTGAAGCACCAGCCTCTTCACAACAACGAAACGACAAATCTTCAGTTCTACAGAAAGGTGGGTGGGAGAGGGATAGTCTTTTAGATTGTGTGTGTGAAGCAGAAAAATTACAACTGTCTTCTCTAAAGATACTCAACAAACGACAAAGCTCTAATGATGTGTCTGGGAAACCACACACGCAACATCAATGAGAAAATACAAGCAGTATGACGTGTACACAAAATGTATATACCATGGCTAGTAAAAATAAAGATTTGTGTGGGAGGGAATTGATTGTATTAAATGTATTTACACCAGAACGGGGTGAATTTCACTCCCTGAATGAAAATAGATTAGATTGTTGCTGTAGCTAGGACAGGACTGCAAGCATGAGAAAATATCAGCAGGACTAATGCCACTTGAATTGGTGATCACTGCTTAGCATAAAAGAAGGGAGTATTTGCCACTATCACCTGGGAAATGGTCTTCCATGTCCAAAAACTGAGTTCACAAGCACCATCACCAAAATGTTGCCTTTATAAACCTAGTAAAGATCTCATCACTGGCAGGTTTGTTTAGATATCTTTAATGCAACTCTCTTGATATATTCATGAAAGGTTAAGAGACACTCACTGAAGGATGCAGTGCAGTTGTAGCAGTGTCAGCCCCAGGACAGGAGACACACAAGGTGGGGGAGATAATATATTTTATTGGACAAAGATCTATTGATGGCAGAGGCCTGAAGAAGAGCTCCATGTGCCTCGACAGTTTCTCTGTGTCTCACCAACAAAGGCTGGTGCAATAAAAAGATAGAACCTCTCTCAGGGTAAGAGGTGAGGAACCTAGTCAAGCAGTTCATTGGGGCACAAACTTATCTTTGGCTTTTCCACTTGAATTTATACTTATGGGCTCCTCGGCTTCAAGAACTCAAGCCATCTGCTCAGAAACAAGCCAGCTTTCACTCTCAGAGGTCATGCCAAAAGGAGAGCAATTCCAGGCTGGCATAGAGAAAAGTCCCCCAGTTCTGTGAGATCAGATCTGGCTAAACATGCATTTGGTCAGCAGTAGACTAATAAGACTGCAGAACTCCAATCTTCTGTTCAGCTTAGGGGTTCCCTCAACTATGCCAGGGATTGATAGCTGCAGCAATTGATTCACCAGCTGCCGATTTATCGTGTCTGTTAGACGTGATAAATGTGTCTCCTCTTGATGCTGGTACTCCACCAGGAGAAGAGTAGCTGACGCTGATATGAGAGCAGCACATGCCAACCTTACCACACACAAGATGCCATGGTAAATATGTTGACTTCAGCTATGCTATTTTCATAGCTGAAGTCATGGACATTAGATCTCTGGTGGAGGTTAGCACAGACCAGGCCTTAGTCAGGACTCCGAAAGCTAGAAGTAATGAAGCAAACACATATGAGCTTCCTCAGTGAATAAAGATATTTCTTGCCACTGCAGAACACCAGTACCGGGTCACCCATGTGACATGGCTCATGTGTTTTTCATAAAATGTGTATAAAGTACTTTTATGGGCAGTGCTTGACAAACCCCTGCAAGAGCTACTCACCAGCTCCGCACCGCGCATGCGCAAAGCACTGGTGAATGGGGCGCACGGAGCGACCAGCTGAAATCTACTAGCCTTGGGCGAGTAGATTCAACGGTTTGTCGAGCCCTGTTTATGGGAATATATCAACTATCTCCTTTTTCTATGGATACCTCCTAGTACAATGAGAAAATAGAGAAAAGGTTAAATACTCTCTCTACCAATCGGAATGCTATTTTTGTTTGAATTCCACCTTCACTCTTTCAAATAAAGTTCTGTGAATTATTGGAGCCCCACTAATCTTTCAGTAACAGTTTGTCAACCAGCAGTCAATTTGCAGATAAAGAAAGTGAGTTACATTTGGAATACAGCTCCCAAGTAAAGAGACTGAAATAGCCACAATACAGATTAGCTCCTGAGGGTGAGGGGGAAATTTAAAACTGCTGCTTTCAACCTCTCATTCCTCCAAAGCCAGCCACTCATTCTCCCCCGCCCCCTCCCACATCCATTCAGGATGGATTATCTTAAATCACAACAGAGTTTGAAGAATTACAATATTTCAACTAAATCGCGCAGGCCAAGGCTTACAATCTCTTCCACACTTTTCCCCGTTGAAATATTAAAGGAGGATTTGTAGACAGTAATCCACATTAGGACAATTTATTTGCTGAAAAACTGAAATTGCTTTCGATTCTTCAGCATTGTTTCTAAATGCAGAAGCAAGTCAGGGACGACTAAACCCTGCCTATAGTCCATGGTAACCAAACAAGGAACACCCCTAAGTAAAAACAAGCAAAATTTTGGGTTTGAAAAGGTGACTGCAGTCAGGGATATTTTTAAATTAAATTTTAAAGGGAATCACTTTTTCAATCAAAAGAGTAGCTTGAACTCTCCCACCATTTCTGCTTTTCACAATTGGCACCAACATCCCATTTAGTAGCATTTCATTTCAGATTACTAAAATTTAGCTTTTATGATAAGCATTTTGTTAACCCCACCAACACCCACACAAAAAGTTATACTGAAGTGTAAGGCTCTATACAGCATTTCAGTGCAACATCAGCTGAACAGAAAAGGCAGGAAAAGCAGTGGTAGATGAAAAAATTGAGGGGGGGAGACTGATCACAGGTTTAGGTAGCATCTGCAGTTAGAATCTGTAGGATTTTTAGTAACTTCTTAAAAGTTAGGAAATTTAAGATTTTTGCACTTGCTCATTAAATATAATGGATACATAATACAAGAGCAAAATGGTCCCAACTGTAGATCACAATGACTTACAGCAGGCTAAGATTTCAAACAGGCACAAATAGCCAACTGAAATATAAGTATCCCTAGTGATTTTCTAATATCAAGTTTGGAGCACGGCAAGTTTCTACCTTCTAGTGCTGGGCTGCTTCAAGACCTCTCCTTGAGCCTACAGCTTTAGAATCTTGAACCTGGAGAATTTCTATCTTGCTCACATCCAAGATAGGTTATGATGGGTACAGTAATTCCTCATTTAACACATGCCCACTTGACACGTTTTCACAATAGCACGGGGTTTTTTTTAGGGAACGTTTTCTGAATTACACGACCGTCCCTGGAATAACACAATTTCCCCAGCTGGCCCGTCGCTGGCGGCTGCACAGGGCTTCCCCCACCTCCCTGCAAAGCAGCGGAGGGTTCGCCGCTCGCCGCACAGTTCCCCACTGACCCGCCCCTGCCGGACACCTTGCTCCCGCCGGACACCTTGCCCCCTTCTCCTCCGCCCCTGCTTGCAGGTCGACAGCTGGGTTTCCCCAGCCGACCCGTCACCGGCAACTGTGCGGGGCTTCCCCCACCTCCCTGCAAAGCGGCCACTCGCTGCACCGTTCCCCGCCGAACCGTCCTCGCTGGATGCAGTGCGGGTCCTGGCAGATCCGTCACAGGGGCATACTCCCAACCCAATCCCCCTCTCCTCTCCTCTCCTTTCCTTCTCTTCCCCCAGAGCCAAACACCTCCCCTCCCTGCTGTAACCCGGTCCCCTTTCTCCCCCAACCTTATGTCCTGGTCCCAACAGACACCACTGCTTAAAACGCAACCCCCACCTTTTCCATTATTTTCAATGGGAAAACTGACCCCGCATAACATGTTTTCACTTAACATGATCATTTTCTGAAACATCTCTATAGTGTTAAATGAGGAATTACTGTACCTTTAACAGAAAAATACTGAATGGCAAGCAGAGGTAAAAATCCTTTGGAGGGGGGGGACACTGAAAATGTAGCTGTGTGTAACACAAACAACCAAACATTCCTTATCCTAAGGGTAGCACAACTTATATGCAATATGCATAGTAAGTATTTTCAAATGATTAAATCAGATCTCAAAAACATTTGGCACAGATAACATTAAAATATTGTGTATCTTTGTTTAGCTTAGTGTCATCTGTTCACTGCAGCAATGTTTTTTTTTGGATGCAAAAAAAGCACCTATAAAGCAAACTATTCCACTCCACAGGAATGTTCAATGCCATCTTAAGACTCTAATTTTGTTAAATATAACAAGTGTTAAAATGGTTTGAATCAATAGCTTTCACATGCTACAAGTTCAGGCACAGTAAGAGCTCATAATTGCAGCTCTCAACAGCCTCACCTCTAACTATAAGGCATAAGGAACAGCAACATAAAATGCTGCAATTGAAAAACGGCATGAATAATCTATATTCTAACACAGACTAATTAGCATATGAACCATGATCCTGAAAGTTACAATGCATAAAACAAACTCTTGTGATCAATGTGTTCCACAGATTTCAGTGAGGATGAAGGGATCTGCTTAGTCATTGAAGTCAACAGGTTTGGGGCTCCAATAAGCAAAATGTACCCAATTTTAAAATGGCAAGCTATTCTGAATGAGTGGATAAGAACCTTCACACAGCAATAGGACAGTAAGGAAGTATGCTTGCACAGATCCAAGAAATACCATACATATTTAATACACAATTTTTAAAACCTCCAGAAGAGCTCGGTAAAATAAGCATCATAATGTGAGGCATTTTCACAATACATAGAAGTAAATCTGAGTTTAAGTCATGAAATTAAAGAACAAAATGCTAGAAATACCTTTTTACATAAAGAGAATACTTTTCTACAAGACAAAGTTAAAACACTTCAAAAGAAATTAAGACCAGTTTTTTAAAGGTGTATAGGTACAGTGCTTAAATACCTTTAGTACAGTGTTTCTTAAGCTTTTTAAGAGCAAGAAACACCAAACAATTTTTTTTTATGAGGAACACCAAGGATTATATTGTGCCAGCAATCTTGTTGACATGTATCTTTTTTTTTTATTTATTTAATGAAAAAGAGGTCGGGGGGAAGTTATTGAGAAAAAAAGGTCGCCTGCCCCTTTAAGGGGGGGCCATTTTGAATTCTGTTCTCCGCAGCACACTGGTGTGCCACGGAACACAGTTTAAGAAACACTGATTTAGTATAACCAGACCCTTACCAACTCATGGTCTGGATTACATCAAACTTGCCTTTTACAAAGCAAGAGAATCATCGGAGTCCTCTAAGTGGAGATTAGCTCAGTGACCCCCTCATGTTTAATATAAATACTATTTCTTCTAGTATGCCCCAATATTTGTTCCAAATCCTTCCAAAAAAGGAAAGTTTGCTAAATTAAAAAGATAGTGTTTTCCTGTGCGTGACAAAACACACTTTGTATAAGAAGCTCATAATGAATGCAATATACAAAAAATGGTTTGACAGGACAAAAGGAAGGGCAAATTCAAGGTCAAGAAGGAAAGCAACCCTATTTTTCCTTCATTAAACTATCAGTATTTATGCTTTATCTAAAAATAAACAAATAGAACATGAGATTTTCTCCAATCATACTAAAAAAGCTAAAACCTAGGACAAGCCCAATTAATACTATACGGTTGCTTCAGTCAATGTCACATCTGCACTACAGCTGTCAGACTCATCAACACTCTTTAACAAAAGAGCAACCATGCAAAGCTGATCAGTGGGTGCATGAAGACACTGAACTCATATAAGAACATAAGAACGGCCGTACCGGGTCAGACCAAAGGTCCATCTAGCC
>JANRFK010006688.1:3073293-3117504 GCA_030068395.1 Apalone spinifera | reverse complement strand
CGATAGTCCGGCATATCTGATAATCCGGCACCCCCGGGTCCTAAAGGTACCGGATTATCGGAAGTTTACTGTACTTGCATCCTGCCTTGATCTTCCTTGACCTGCTTTGACTTCCAATTTTTCAATCTATCCCTGTAATCCCAATAGTCTTTAACCCTTGCAGAAAAACTTTGTGGAGCCTTGAGACCTCAGATGGACCCTTTAGCCCCTAATGCAAATAGCATGCATATATCTTAAGAGCATGCCTTCATTGTTTGGGTTCTGAGCTCCACATAGCTAAGCAGTAAGGATCAAACTGTATGAACGAACAAGAGAGGCAGGTGAAATGGAAGAGTTATTGAGTTGAAAAGCAGAACTGATATATGACAGGTGTGGGAACAAGGCAGGGGAACACTAGAAAAGAAAGGATCATTTTCTAATTAAAGCAGTTAAAATGTAACCCGAGACTGAATTCTAACCCTTTCTCTGCCACAGCACTTCAGTAAGATGTTGGAAAGCTACCAACAAATATTTCAAAGGTTTTAATTTAACCTTCGTCTCTGTGCCTTGGGTCTCCATTTGTAAACAAGGATAGTAGCAACTTATTTCCAAGGCAACCTTACTTCTGACATTTCCTCTTTTGAGCACTTGACTTTGCAACTTTAATAGTCCCTTTTTCTAGGAAAGAACACAACAGCAAGATATATATTTTTAAACCCAGAGGTGCAGAACCCATCACTTCAGTTATGCATACTCATAGCTTCGGTCGTTGTTGCTTTAAGGATGGGAGAAACTATTCAAACGACCTAGTGTTATTTGTGTGATCCACCAACTGTATGCTGGTTCAAGTATTCATATAGAAGACACTATCTATGCCAGATAAAAGGTTTATTTATAAATTCCGTCACTGATTTAGTATGGTCTTTTAGCTGTCAATAAAAAAATAAAATTAAGCTTTTAGGAGGGTTTGGTGAGTAATCCTAACTATTCTAAGATCACAGACATGAGCTCCCTCAGGCAAAGGAAAATAGGCCCACAAGGCCCCAGACATTTACTTTTTGGATGACGAAGGCAACCCTACATTCTTCACAAGTCTTGATTCAAAAGTGTGCGAACAAGGGAAGAGGAAATGGCCTATTTTTATTTATTTGGTGGGTGGCTGGCTGGCTTTGATTTTGTTTTTATGTTTTGCGTTATATAAGCCACTGCCATTGCCTGAGGGAGCTAGATTTGCATGGCACTCCCTGTTTTAATGGGTCCCATTTAGCAAAAATACTGACCAAGAGAAGAGACATTAAAAATTTGAAAAGGGAGATTTAATTATCTCTGCACAGGAGTAGAATGTTTATAATTAAACTGTGTAAGTTTAACTATTGTCAAGTCATATGGTGTAACTGACAAATGCTGCTTTTTATGTCTGGACAATAAAAGCTTCTTGGCCCATAGGTAACAGATATCCCATACACTCTATTCATATTTAATAGCTTAATTCCTTCCTGAGGAAAAAAAAATTATACCAGACTACAAGAGCTGATCACTCTGGACATGAAAAGTTTTACTTCACCACCTAATCTGAGGATTAAGACTAATCACTATCACCATATCACCTGCAATTAAAAAAAAAGTTACATTTAAATTCAAAGGGCAATTGATAATATATTTTATTATTTTGACATGCTGTCATGTTGGTCCCAAGACATAAGAGACACAATATGGGTGAGGATATATCTTTTATTGGACCAACTCCTGTTTGTGAAAGGAACGAGGTTTTAAGTATTTAGTATATTCTTCATGTACAATTTAGTAGAGGTTGAACCTCTCTAGTCTGGCACCCTTGGGACCTGACTGGTGCCAAACCAAAGAATTTGCCAGACCATGGGAGGTCAATATTGTCTAGCAGCATTACCAATATTTCCACTGCTTACAGGGTTCGTAGGAGACATTAACTGGTCAACTAGAGCTGAACAACAGCACAGCACACAGAGCCAGAACTGGTGCCTGTAAACTGACTCTATGGGACCACAAGAAACTTGGCCACACCCGTGGTAAGTGGACATCCAGCTAACTAAAATCATGCCGGACCACAGAAGTTGCCAGACTAGAGAGGTTCAACCTGAACATCTCTTGCTTTTGTAACTTATTTCCCTTCTGGCTTCTTTTCATTCTCCCCCTTTCTATATCAGATTAAGGTTCCTTGGGCCTACCATACAAACAATACGTAAAAAAGATACTGCTCTATTACTTTCCCTATATTGCGCATCAAAACCACAATTCTAACAAAGAAGCAGCCAACCTTTCCTCCAGAAACATAACTGAGCTACTGGACAAAAGGCAGCTCATGGAACACCTTCCTGTTGGTTCCTGGACCTTACTTAGTAAGGACTCCACCCTTTTTA
This sequence comes from Apalone spinifera, assembly GCA_030068395.1. Classification (NCBI taxonomy): domain Eukaryota; kingdom Metazoa; phylum Chordata; order Testudines; family Trionychidae; genus Apalone; species Apalone spinifera. Next base: position 3,115,129 of record JANRFK010006688.1, on the reverse strand, counting down.
TAAAACTGCATTTAGGTGTCTGAAATTAAAAGCTCCCCTTCAGCCTATTCCCCTTTGATTGCTCGAAGGGAGAACAAACTTTCTGTCCCCCACCTATTTGCAGCCCAGAGCATCCGACCAAAGCGAAAGGAGGCTGCTTCAGTACTTTCCCCCCATCCTCCATTTTTGGGTATTCCTCCACAGCAGAAATTCCCATTGTTACCATCTGTGGCACTCATTTTTCCTAAGCAGCAGCAGAGTGAAATTGACTAGAATCTCATCTGTTTCACTGTTTCTCAGCTTCTGAACAGCAGCAGAGTGAGCAGTTTTTATTCCGTTGCCACCAGGAAACTAATGAAAGAGCTACACTAACTCAACCTGAATCAGAATCCAGCCATAACAACAAACCAGTAAGTGGGAAATTCTTGACTTCCCTGAATAGTATATCATTCTAATTACAATTAGATTTAAAGAGACAACTTTGTAATGTCTCTCTCCAGACCAAATCAGAAAAGCGATCCTACAGAAAGTTAGTTAACTCCCCAACACAAACCCTCTATGCAATGAAAATTGTACTGAAAAATGTCAACACCCTTCCATGGCTTTTGGTTTTAATGTATTAGGGAAAAAAGAACGGTGGGTGGATTCAAGCAACCATGAAAATTAACAAAGTGTTTCAAAAGCAGTAGTCAGAATTTTCCAACTTGATAATTTGCTAAGCACAGTTCAAGCATGACATCCTGATAAGAACAGACATTTTGTGATTGTGAATGAAAGACCGTTTTACAACTATGAAGGTGTCTATAAAGGTTTCACAAAGCCCTGGCTGGGCTGATTTAGTTGGGATTGGTCCTGCCTTGGGCAGGGGGCTGGACTTGATGACTTCCGGAGGTCTCTTCCAGCTCTATGAGTCTATGATTCTATGAGACATTAGTAAGAAGCGGTCCGCATTATTAAAAAAAAATGAAGAACCACAAGTTTTAGACTATAGAAGGAGATGCTAACTCAACTCACTTTTCTTACAACAAATACTGTTTAGAGTAAATGCCTGCAGGAAAGTCCACAGATGCCACCCTGCAAAGAAATGTTCCTACTGCAGTAACTCCAGATACCTACGGACATCAATGGAGATTTGTCAGTATTTGGTTGTATCAATCAATGAAGAGATTCACTTGCTCTCTTGACAGAAAGAATTTTGTTCGTGCATTTGCTAGCAAGCTACAGCGGAAGGAAGTGGGCAGAGATTCCACCCTGGTTATAGGTAGAGATTGGATCATTCCTTTTCTGTTCCCATTAGCAATAATCAATAATGAAATAATAAGATTGTATCTTCACTACCAAAAAAGGCATTTAATAACCAATACACATTAGCTAACTTGCTGTAAAATCTAGAGGCAACAAGGTGCAAGCAGTTTTAATAGCAATGCAGCCAAGTCAAATTTGAGGGGGGATTGACCTCTCCCAGGCCATGCTGACCCAATAAGGCAGCTCTTATGTGCAGCCTCACTGTGGGTCTGTCTCTCCCAGGGCAGCTGGGGTTGAGGGGAAAGGATAAAAATGACTGCAGGGTGACCTCCAACATCTGTGCAGCCAGTCGCCTGTGCTCCCCACTGCCACACTGGAGCTTCCACATTTATTTACTGACAAATAACATTTGCAAAATTTTAGAACAGCATGTTCACATTTTTATTTTTGGTGCAGAAATTTTAATGTTTTGAAACAGTATTTCCTCAGGAGCGAATGTGTAACATCCTCTAGCATTGGTCGGCAGACTCTTCTATTTCGGTATAGTTGTCAGCTCCTTAACTTACAGCAACAATACAATCTGTCCCAAAGGAGGGCCATGCAAAAATGTTAAGACTTCAGACTGGCAATTTGCAAAGCAGAAGGTATGTGAAACTACAGGGCTCTTCCATATAGCACGCAAGAGCCAAGGGCTGGAAGTGAAAGCTAGACAAATAAAATGAAAACAAGGCACAATTTTTTCATTTTATGTTTTTAACAGCCAGTGAAACAGTGCACCAAGGGATTCATTGCCACGTGACATTTTAAATTAGGAGCTGGGGGCCTGTCCAAAGGCAATAGTCTAATTCAGCGGTTGGTTTTCAAACCTCTGCCATTTGCAGCCCCCTAATTTTTTTCAAATGAAGGTGCAGATCCCTTTGGAAACCTAAGTCATAGCCCACCGCAACCTTAGGGCCTGCAGACCACAGGTTGAAAAGCAGTGCTCTAATTCAGCCAGAATTGTGGGCTCAGTGCGCATGAGTTGTTAGGTGATGATTTTACATTCTGTGTGATACAGGTCAGACTTAAGGAACATAATAGTCCCTTCTAGGCTTAACTATCAATGCTAATGAGCTTGTTTAAAAAAAAAAAAACACACACACTCGTTGACATTTTCAGAAATGACTAGTGATTTGGGGTGACAAATCTGAGCTATCTTAACAGGGCCTCATTTCCAGAAAGTTCTGCTGAGAATTCATCCACCAAAAACTAGACCTTTTTAGGGAACATCAAGGCAGGCACATGGTCTCAAAATCAGCACACACTTCAAAATAGCGGCCATTGTGTTTCTCCACTTTGAAAAAGTTTCTGTCTGAACTGAGCGCGTCTGAGTCTGATACCTTCAAGCACCTCTCTTCAAGCTAGCATACCCAGAGAGTCAAAGGGATGCAGACAGATATCTTACATTTTTAAACAAGTTATCGGTTTCATTTCACTGTGATGTAATATTTAGTAATTAGCACTGTATGTGTTTTAACTTTGTTTCTAGAATACCAGCACTTGCCATATGTCACTAAATTTAATACGCATATTTTCTGTAAACATATTAATTTGACTGCAGATTAGATTCAATATGTAATAAGTTTGATGCTTCACTGTCTATTTCAGAAGTCCTATAAACAGGACACTGCATTTTTCCCCTTGTTAGAATTGCTGCTGCCAACAATAGACTCAAACATGCCAAATATAATGTATTAAAAACCATTTACAACATACTTTATCATTTCTTGCCACATGTAAGCTTCAGTTACTGTACTAAAGAACAGACAAATCCAGTGTTTTAAAAATCTGAGTGGAAAGTTTTCAAATTTTGCCCCCAGTTAGTTTCAGATATACTGAGCAAGAGTTCCCCACAACTGATTACTGCAGAAATGTTTGGTGGTAAAAGGCACAATTGTATTTATTTTATTTTTAAAGATGCATCCGTCGGCTGAACCTCTACTGCTACTTTCACTTAATCTAAGAAATTCTCAGTAAAAGTATTCATTATATTTCCAGATCGAAAACTCTCTCACAAAAGATCACAGTTACCACACTTTGTATTCCACTTAAACCCACTGTAAAAGTAAACCCTAGATTTTGGAGTATGAATTCTAAAAGCTAAAGAGCATGCTAACACAAAGTAACATTTTTAATGATAAAATAAACTTTACTAATTATGGAACTTCAGAAATGGAGAGCATGTCAAAATACAGACCCTTAGTCTAGACTAGGAACAGAATGGGTAAATGGCTTTAAATAGGGGAACAGTCAGCTTGAAATAAATTTATTTATGTCTACTATTGTTACAAATATTAAGATGGATAGAGCCCTGTGTGGATACAAAAATCCGCAAAAATGAGCCACGGATACCTGCAGAAATAAAACAGATATCTGTGGATTACAATTTTATGATTACTTTTAACAGAGGAGATTTTTTAGCACCACTTTTTACTGTCAGTTTCATTCTTTCCCCTATATATTCAGATAGTTTTTAGCTTGCCTGCATTTTTCACTCAGTAACAACAACGAGAGAGGATTTCAGAAGATGGAGAACCAGATGTATTAAAATCACAGGAAGCAGGAGGTGGTTCCAAAAGCAGGAATAGTTACTGAAAGTACTTTACTTTTTTTTTTTTTTAATCTGAATTCAAGTTGATAGTGTCCCTTTAAATATCATATTAAAAACGGTCTCCTGATTACTTCCCACGAGGGATCTGTCTGAATAAAATCTGTGGCACCAAGCCTGAAACATTCAATACATCACAGTATTTTAGATATACAAGAATTGTGGCTTAGCATACATGATATTCAGGGTGGCAGGAGTAGAAAGATCAGGACTCAAACTGCTGCTTCTTATCACATGAATATGGTGCTATCTTGCACAAGGACAGTCAGTACTGTACTATATAACCATAGCAGCTGGTGAGTCATCCCTGCACCATTCTGATTACTGAACCATGGAGGCCTGCAAAATGAGTAGACTGCATACTCTCTGGTATACTGCCTACGTCTGACCACAAATTTACCTTTTTAAATGTATTTTTCCATCCTGGCCTCTCAAAACAAAAGCATTAGTCTCATGGAGAATCACTTTATTCCCAAAGGGGAAATTATTTTAAAATCTACCAGATAGCTAGAGTCCATTTTTTAAGCTTAGTTCAAACATTTTTCATATCGCCTGCTGTCCAGCTCAAACTGAAGGTTAAAAAGAGCTGAATCCACACAGAAAACTCTTAAAATACTAACAGCGTCAAGCTATAAATGGCCAGTCTCTGAAATTCTCTGACAATACTGTATCAGAATCTCAGTAGGTCACATTTGCTCTGCATCAGCAGCTACCACTGCAGTTTCTCTCCAGTACAATTCTAAGCAATAATTTACTGTTATCACATTCAGAGACTCTCCCTTTGTTTTTGTGAATAAAGCCTGTCACATACAGAAGATGCACACTTCCAAAGAATGATAAACATTATTTCCTAATCAGCTACCCAAACAAGACATTTAACCAGAACCTCGCCCTATGAACATTTTACTACTATTGTCTAATGACAGATAATCAAGCTCTCTCTGGAATCCAATTCCTTATGTCTAGATATATGGACACCACAAAACCACGTAGAAAGGGCTCTGTAAAATGATGTGCCATATACTAATAATTCCCCACTGCTGTCTAGAATGGAAAATGTATCATATTCCACTTAAAATAAAATGTTTAAAAACAGAGCATTAGCTTCACAATTGAGAATAAATATCCAGGGTACTGAGATTAATGGAATATTTAGTCATTGATTTTTCTGCCTTCGCACACCACATAGGTACAACTTCAGGATATAACTTCGCAATTTACAAAAAACCAAAGTTATTTCAAGATTTAGTTCCCCGAATTATTTTTATTGAATTCAAAATGCTATTCCCAGTCCCCCCATGTGAAAAGAATCCGATAACCTGGCTTCCTGTGGTTCATTTAATTAATTTTTCCATCCAATTTCCAATAAGCTTTAGAAACAGAAAATACAGGCCTTCTAAGTATTAAGCAAAGCATTATGGTAGATTGCCATTTATGTCTCCTTCCTATAAGCACACTTTTCTTCCTCCTCGTTTCAGGACCATTTATATACATCTATTTAAAATACTAATTTGAAATTAAAGGCATTCTGTATGATGAGAGTAAAATGATTCTGTCAAAAAAGGTGTAAAAATTAAATGGACTTTTTTAAAAATAGCATTTTATAATAAACGCTTTCTGATTAGAAAAAGAAAGTCTGCTAAGGTTTTTCAGAACCCTTTTAATTTCCCTATGAACAAATCAAGAGCAGAGTAGACATATTGTGCTTTTCAAAATCTCTCTGTATTATAATACTATATTAAGACATATCTAAATTCAAGAAGACAGAAAAAGACAGGCAGCCCCGCCTATGAAATATGAAGTATTGAAGCAAAGTGCAGTTAAAACACTCCTAATACCGTCTTGGAGGTACAGAGGCAAATAAGTCTTCTAATTTAGGAAATGCATTACTCTGGATGGAGGTAAATATATTTGAAAGCTAAGGGGCCTTAGCTGAAGATGTAAGCATTGTTTCAAAAGCCCTTGTGAGAGACGGGCAGAATCCAGAGTTCAGTGTGAAAAGAAGTTTAGCTGACCTCATTTTAAACCCCATTTGTCCACAAAACCACCAGTGTGACAACTGGCCGACAATAATCAAGAATGGCCCACAACAGAGCGCAGGAATGCTCAGAAATGCTGTGCAAGGAAGACTGAACAGTGGTTGCCTGTATTAAGTTGGAGCTATGCATGTCCCAATTATATATGCACCAAATTCACCTAACTTCAAAAAAATTGTACCAGATCGCTAAACAGTTCCTTCTTCCCAATTTATGAGTCTCCTAATCTCTGTGTACTATTAAAATATTTGACTGATGCTTTTTTGTTCATATTCCTCCATTTTATGCAATTTACTACAAGCTAAAAATCTCTGAAGCCGTTTTAGTATTATGTCCATCACCAAAATAGTGCTGTAGGGGAGAAACATACAAATCAAAGAGGAGTACTAAAGCAAATGAACTGACAAATACATACACTGCATTCTGAAAAAAGAGCTGAACAAAAGATAATTTAAGTGATTCACAGTCACACCAAAACTACCGCTTGTCTGCAGTGCCAAAATGTCATGCAGTATTTAATGCTCACGGACTGAAACATCAAAGAAGCTAGAGTTTTAACCGTATATTCAAGACAGTTTTCTTTATAGACACCACACGTTGTTCTTCCCAGCTTTCAGACTCAGATATTTGCACTCCTTTCCTCCACGATCCCTTTCACTCTCCCTATGAAGCAAACCCCCTTTTTTAAAAATATATTTTTCTTGTTTCTTCCCCCTCCTCCCAGTGATTGGCAGTTTTAATTGTTAATGTAAAGACAACTAAATCTAGAATTACTTCAACCATTAGGGTGCACTGTGGAAACTGGGGAAATCAATACAATTAACCAAATTCCAGAATGCAAATCATCTTTGGTAGCTCTCATTTTAATTTGTTCATTTTAAAATTTTCTTTTGTAAGCACAAACAAGGGTGGGCATAGAAGTCTATATAAAGATGCAACAGTTTCAATAGTGAAATATGAATAACACAATAAAAAAAGACTAAAACCAGTTGGCTGTTCCAAAAACAGGGCTATATCTCCTATAAAGCCCGTTTTTTTCTTAAAGATCCAACTTCGCTTCCAGTAAGGTTCTTCCAATTCTTGCAGTCAGGTTACTGAAAATATTCTTTTACTGATTTACACTATTATAGATTTGACAGTTCACTCACAGAGTTATATCAGTCCATGAGATGCCTCCTAATCACAGCCTCCTGGTCAGTCACCAAAGTAAATGTACTTCTGTACCCATGGTACCTAGACATCCAAAAACACTGAGAATTCCTAAAGAATTTTAAAAGCCACAATTTAAGGAGTAGCGGGTGCTAACGGGTCCTGATTCTTCATACTGCTTTTTTCAATCTTGCTTGGGTTCAACTTTCACTGGCTTTTCTTCCTGCAAGGTTTTGCTTGGCATTAGCGCTGAATGACGGGACTCTTTAGATTTAATACGAACTAGATGAAGGGGTCTAGTCAGTTCACCAATTTTCCCCACCAGCTTCAAAAAAAAAGTTGAATAATACGGGAAAGAGTAAGAACTGTGTGACTGGAGATGAAGGCTCTGGAGGTAGAGAAACAGTTAGCCAATCTCTGCGTTCAGTCTGAGTCATGTTAAGGGGCTTGTATTCATCACAGAGTTTTTTGGAGATCAATGCAATCAAATGCCAGAGAGGTCCAAAAAGATGAATAGGGAAGAAGTTACCTTATCTATGAACAGGACATGTTTTAGATGAGTAAGTGCTGTCTGTTCCCGGCCCTGAGCTGGAACCTGACAGAGATCCAAAATAGCAGCTGCTATAGTAGTTTGAAATAGAGCATTTTTGCCAGCTTCTTTATCAGCAAACTTAGAAAAGGAAGGGAAGTGACTGCAGGGTGGTCTGCAAAAGTCTCTTGTACTGAATGACTGAACTGCACATTTAAGAGTGAAAGGCAGCTTTCCTAGGATCTATTGACTACCTGTTAGGAGTTCCAGGTACAGTGAAATATTTGTTATCCGGCACTCTGTTAACCAGAAAACTTTGTTAACCGGCATTGCCCCCAACCACAATACTGTCACATCTTCAGGCGCACAGGCCTGGCTTGGTTTACCATGATTGGTTTAACACAATTTTTTATTTAAGTACTAATCATCTTTGTCTCAAAATAGAAATGTGAGACCAACCATCTCACACTACAAAACTACCAATATTAAAAATTTGAGTTTTACTATTATTGTCCATTGTTTTTTCCTAGGTTGATGGGACCCTCAGATAACCGAAATTTTTAGACAATGCCCTACGCTCCGAGCGTACCGGATAACACAGGTTTTACTGTATTTATTGCCTATACTTATACCATCCAGGGCTGACACAGCCAGAAGTCACAGGTGGTTGTCCCAATTGCGTCACTGAAGTTTTCAACGGTTATATGGTTACCGTTTTAAACTACTTTTAACATCCCTAATCTATGCATTAACCTCCAACTTTAATCCCACTACCATGTCACAAACCTACAATTAAAAATTCCATTGCAGTATCAAAAGCAAGGAAGATCAGATCCATTTCTTTAAACTTTATGTATTTATCATTAATAAAATTGTGTTCAATATCCCAGCCCAAGAGCAACATAATCTTTCCCTCAACATAGACATATTTCCAACTGACACGTCACAAATTAGCTCCTTATTTTTCAAACAAAAATATATTGATTTTAAAGAATAGAATTTTTTCCCTATTAACTTCATTTTTACTCATTGTTTCCTCTCTACAAGCAGCTGACTAGATAAGGAATTCTTTAAAAAGCACTCTTGGGTAGACAAGTTCTTCTATTATTTTTATTAGTAGGTCTGTGTGTATTAACATACATTTCCAAACGTGTAAAATTACAGCTAGAAAAACATTTCATTACAAATCATGAGGAAAAAACCATGAATTTCTACAAAGTGTTTCTGTGATGTCTATTACGACAGCCTACCACAACGGAATTTCTTGTTTCTGAAGTTACTCAAGAAACGATATACATGTGAAACAATTATTTTTTTCTCCTCCCCAATATCTACTGAAAATTAAAACTGTCTTTCTTCAACACAAGCAAGCACACAAGCCCTAAAAAGGGATTTTATTAACACTGTACATTAATACCCAGCATTTTCTCTTTCAGGGAGGCATGTCTCCTGTCCTGCTCCATAAAAATATCAAGCTCCCTAGTCCTATAAGCTGCTATCAGAGTGACCGGACAAGTCATTACCACTAGCACTGGGATATAGCTACTCTTGCAAAAATTGTAACCCTGTTTATGGGCTGAGCCAGCACTCTTGGATGATAATGGAAGGAATGTCTATAAAGGCTACAAACAGAAGTTGGCCCAATAGAGAGTCACTAAAAACAGGAGGAGATGCAGCTCTAAGCCTTCGTTTGCACATGTGCTTACATTATGATGGAATGATCATGTCTGTCCAGAGTTCCAGACGGATGACTGCAAGGGTCTGAATTGACTTTTATTAGAAAGCAATTGCTTTCCAAAGTGTGGATCATGTTCGCATTTACACACTTCGCTTTTCCTCAATCAGTGGAGGTTTAACAACCAATCCTTTCTTATGAAACACCACTATAGCAATGAAGACATTTAGATACAAGTTTTGGCATAAAGAATCAGTCCAAAAGATAACGCCCCAGCCCTAAAATGCTTTTTATTGAAGGCATATGGCGGAAATCCATGAAAGCTAAGATACTATAGACCAAATGTGGCCAACCTGAGCCTGAGAAGGAGCCAGTTTACCAATGTACATTGCCAAAGAGCTACAGTAATTTGTCAGCAGACCCCATTGGGTGCCTTCTCTCCTTTCTCCAGTATCTTTGAGAAAGTATCTTTCTCCAGTATCTATGCCCACCAGCAGCCCCACCGATCAGTGCCTCCTCTTCCTTCCCCACACCTCCTGCCCACTGCAATCAGCTGTTTCATGGCACTCAGGAGGCTCAGAGGGGGAGGGAAGGAGCAAGGGCGCAATACGCTTGGAGGAGGTGGTGGAGCCAGGAGTTGAGCACTGGAAAGTTGGCACCTGTAACTGCAACCCTGGAGTCAGTGCCTGAGCAAGGAGCCGCATATTAACTTCAGAAGAGCCACAGGTTGGCCACCCCTGCTATAGACTCAAGGAGGAGTGAAAATTCCTGATCAATGGTCGTCAGGATAGCCTGGAGCATTTCACCGGTTTGGGTCATGCTTATTTAAGGTACTGAACTACTCTACTGATCACTAGGGCACTAAAACAGGATGCGAGGGAGACCACAGCCTAGCCCATGCTGAGGAAACTCATCTACTTTTGCGAAGGAAACTGATGCACATCTAATCACCTCTGTGGGCTTTTATTTTGTTAGGGTGGAGACAGGAACCAATTTGTGCTAAGGATGTTGACCAATTTTATTCAAACTTTCTCGATTGCTTTTTTTAAACTCACTTGCCTCTGTGGCAAGAAGCCACCACTTTACCATGCAGAACAAGCTATCAGACACTTTTTGTGAAGATTCTGGGAGTGAAACTATTTAGTCAGGAAAGTGCTCTGTCCAGAAAATTTACATCTGGAGCCATGTGCTTTGGCTCCAGTATCATCGGCCTCTGCTATGCTTTACCATACTTGGCTGATGGGTTTCCACAAAAATCTGGAACATTCTATTAGGTTGAGAGAGATCTCTGAATTTACTGAAGAATTCCATCATCAGTTTGTCAAGCAGCACCCCCCAAAGACTTTTTCACTTTACTACACTTGACAGAGCTAAGAGTTAAGCCTCCCGAGCTGGTTGTTTTTATTGTCTATTTGGCTAGGCACGTTGAAAATGGCTGGTGCAGAAGGGAGAAGTTGAGTGAAGTTTCTCAGTACGCAAAGAAACAGTCTTGCCCTTGGCACACAACATACAAAGCAGCCCCACATGCAAATAGATGACAAAACAGCTAGTAAATGAATTTACTAAAGTTTGTAGACAACTCAAAGGTAGCAAAGAGGTCTCTCTCTGCATGCACACCTGCAAAGGCAGAGCAAAATGGAAAGCAGTTTAGAGGGAGACAGCGAAGTCCTTGACAGGATTCTTCTACTTTGCAAAACACAAGCAAGTTGAAGAGCCACTGAAAAATCCTTAGATCTGCAAGTATTACTCTTTGTCAAATTACAACCACTTACATCAGGTGCAATAGGGAGAGTAGGATCAGAAATTTACAAATTAGCAGAGTCTGCCAGGAAGCCAAAAGCCCCACCCCCTAAAAAAGGCCATTGCAATTATCCCCACTTGAAAGATAAGGGCTTCACTACAAGTGAAGGTTCCAGGTCATCTGGAAATGCTCATATTTATATATGAATAACCTAATGAATAATCTCAGTGTGCGGTCTCTACCAGCTGCACCTGTGTGCCACAGACTGTAATGAATATAAACTGTTCCACTTAATACAAGTTAGGAAGACTTTTCAGCTGCCTAAGTTACTGGTAAAGTCCCCCACAAACAGTCAACATTTGGCCACTGTCTTAGTAAAGATTTTTGTAAACTTAAAATGCATTGGGAAAAACACTTTGAGATAAGATTTATACAAATGTTAATGCAAAAGGCTTCCTAGTTATAAGATGAGAATCACAGATTGGCACCTGTGCTCTTTTGGTCAGAAAGATGAAGAGGATGCTTTAGTTCACAGAAGGATGGTAGGGCAGGAGAACACACTAGCTACATGTTGAGACAAGAAGAGCAAATAACCAGTCTCCTCTACTTAACAATAAAACACATTTATTTCAAATCTTAAGCGAAAAGAATCACGTTTCAAGGATCAATTAAGGAAGTGCTTTGACAAAGTGTATTATGATCTACTGTCTAAAACCAAGGGCAAAGGAAGAGTATAAGCCTTCGTCCTACATTATACGTTTGTTTATTAAATAAGAATCAACACATGGTAAAAGTAAGCTCAAGACAATTCCAGCATACATCAGGAAGCACTTCCTCTCCCTCCCTCCCAAGACGTTGCAAAAGTAACAGAAAATTGCGAAGACTACAATTAGACTATTGCAACATTTTAATAGATAAAAAGCTGCCGTCAGAAGATGCAAAATTGCAACATGTTTTATTACAGAAACCCTAATTCCAGAATAATCAGATGTTTAGTCACTTGTATCATCTCCAAATCCATACACACAAAAATCACTAAAAGTGAATTATCCAACTCCAAGAAAAGCATAAAGCCTGTGGTAGCTCATTAAATCTTACGCGCAAAATTAGTTTGAACTGACATTTGCAAACATACTCATGAATTGGGAACTGGTTGAAGGTCCATAAAGAGACAGCAGTAGTGGCAACACCCCAAATCTGACAGAGCGGTCTAATACTTTATCAGAGCTTATTGAGATCTTCGGTAACAATATCAAAGACGGAATGCATGCTAATGAAATCTGTATTGAAAACCTGGTGAGGACACAGTACAAGAGAAGCTTACTGAGATCAGACATACAGGTATAAAAAAGCTCATGATACCGTCTACATGTTTTGTTTGTCTTTAAAGTGCTGCTAGACTATTCGTTGTTTAAGTTTTTCCAGTTACAGACTCACTCGGCTAACCCCTCTGAAGCTTTTGCTCAGAATAAGGTAAGCAGACGCAGAGGTGGGGGGAACAAATGAAACAGCTACAACAGAAAGTAAGAACTGGGAAGTAATAATGCTGAAGACCTGGCAAACAGTAGTCCAATCAGACATGAGCTTGAAACCTAATCTAGCCAAAAACAGACCAAATCAATTTGGGACCATATAAATAAAGACATGTCAAATAGTCTATACACAACTCTGCTGATACTGCACTGCATTTAGTTCTACATCCCTCTGTCCCAGAAAGATGCAAATTACATGAGTTCAAAGAACTATAAGGAACTGAGGCAGAAGGATTCAGAGAACACAGATTCTGACTAAACAATTATTATGGGATAGAAATATAGTCATTTATTCGAAAGGCGTTTACGCCAAGAAAGAAGAATTATTGAAGTCAGTCCCTGGAGAAAGTAGGAGAAATTCTTAAATCCAACTAAATAAAAACAGAAAATATCCTTAGTGAGATACCGTTGACCAGTTTCTCAAAAGAAATTATTGATGCCCATCATTATGGCAATTGGGCAACATGCTAGAAATCGTACTAAAGACACACGGATAATCTAGTCCCACGTGCTATTCCTACAGCATAAGAGTTGCAGTCAAAATGGTTCTCATAGGAAGACCTGAGATTAAATAAATTGTAATTGAGAAAACTGTACACTATGCTCACTAACTTGCTCCTTATTTCTGAACTGACAGTTACTGTAAAAGTAGCCCCTGCTTCCTTGTGGGAGGCCTTCAAAAGCAGCCTTTCAAAGACTGGCTGGAATAACAAGATGCCTGAAATCCAAGCCCACTATAATTATCATAATCACCAAGGCTAACTTTTTTTCCACGCTATTCTGGACAGGAGAGCAAATGGAAGAGAAGCATATAGCAGTACGGTTGGGTCAGCGTTAAGAAAGGATACAGAGCTATCACCTCCTTTGCCCTTGTGCATGAAGTAGAACCTGTGAATTATGGTGGACTGCTTGGATATGAGCAGGTGCATAACTGGGAGCTCAGAATTCCTATGTTAGCAATTTCAAATATCACTAGGAAAGGCTCAGATAGTTCCACCTCCTGCCTATTTAGCAATCATCTGTAGAGCTGAGCTTTTCTTTCCCAGGGAGGAAAAATCTTTTAGCTCATTTGAGCAGAAAAGCTGCTGTCTTGTGCAGACAAGAGTATCTAATGCCCTCATTCATTCAAAGGCCATAAGGAAGGATTAGCCATTATCACCAAAAGATGGTGATGTTTCAAATGATCTTTCGAAGAATGCCACACAGATGGTTCCAAAATCCAGCAACTATATTCCATATGCCTCCTGCTAAATCCAGCAGTATAAATTAAGAAAAATGAGCTTCCCAATCAAGCGTGCTGGCCAGTTGTGACCAGACTCCAATTAGAAGTTCTGACTTGAAAAGTTCCTTGGAAGATATCACGAAATAAACTGCAAGTGAAGTCAAATCTTGCACTGAGAATGTGAAGAGGGGTCTGCAAAGATTTTTCCTGCCCAGAATAGTGAAGATCATCAGGGGACTCTCATCTATGTTAATACACCTATGCAGAAGACATGAATACCCAGCAGGCTTGCACTTGGAAGGAGGAAAGGGATTGGAGACAAACTTGGTTTGTCATTTTGGCTGTAAAAACTTACAAATCTTACCTGTAGTCTGTGAAAATGTATTTCTCCTATACTGACAGAAGTTATACATGTGTCCTGAGAAACAACAGCCAGTCCAGAATTTCAGAAACTTTATTCTAAATTTTAGTTTCCTGCAATATTGTTCATTGACTTCAGGATCACACGTGCTCAATTCTGGCAGACTGCCTGGGCACCAAAAGAAAGCTGAAATGTTCCCTTGGTAGCATTCCCTCTCCAACATAGATCAACTTAAACCTTTGGAAGTACTGATCTGGGAAGATGGGGAAAATCACTACTTTGTCAAAGAGTTTTCCTCGTAATCTTATCCTCAGCCTATTTTTAAAAAAGCACAGACATTTTGCCTGGATGCATACCTATCAGGACCTCCTCTCAGAGAGGTCTCTGGCTACTTCATTGGCTGCTCTTGGTCTGGAAAAGAAACAGAGTTTAGGAATAAGTTGGATACAAAAGGAGCAGCCTGTAATTCTGATTCTTACTGATAGGTAGGTGTTTAAATACTGTCCATCCAGGCTCACATAGAAAGCAGGTGTATGCAAGAGAGGCACTACAGTTGCAAAATCTAATCTGCCTTTTGAAGGAATAACTGCCTTTAACAAGGCAACAATTACATCAATTGTAGGAGGATCCTGCAGGTTTGGCCTTCTAATTAAGACTGATATTTGAGCATGCTAGTCAGATTTGATTTCCTCTTCCTGAGATCAATATTAAACTATCAGCATTTCAGTATTAATTCGCACAAAACCCTCAATGTGAAAAATGAATGATAATTCTTACCTCTCAGAATGAGAAAAATATTTTTAGGGTCTACCCAAGGCCATGGAGGAAATCATTAGCAGAGCCAAAATTACTACTCACAAGTTAAGCTGGGTGGGGGCAGGGGGTTGGATTTGGTTTGTGGCTGCTACAAGACTGGTTCTAGATCAACTGGCCTCAGGATATGTTGCCAGGATACGTAATGCTGAGTGATGACATGAATTGAACTGAATGTCCTATCTCAATATCTAAACATGAAACTGCCTCTGGCAGTTTTTAGGAAGTTTTCCTTCAGTTGCTGTAAATCACCTGTTTCTTAAAGCTGCACCCTCACAAAAACAGCACAGGAAAAAGCATGCTCACTGGGCTTGGAGAGACCACCAGTTATCACATTCCAACTTGTGATGTTAAGATGTTAAAGAGGGTTTGTAGGCAAGCAGCCTAATGATACATCAAGGGATTGAGTCAAGAGAGCTGGTTTCTGTTCCCCGCCTATCATTAGCTCACTGTATCTTTAGGCAAGCCAGCTAGCCTCTCTGTACCTCAGCTGGTCCATCTAAAATCTGTCGGGTAACATCTCTCTTGCTCAAAGGTATGTAGTGAGATTTAATCTTCATAAAACTCTGAAAGCCACAAACGAAAGGCTTTTGGTATTTAGTCTTTAACTGAAAGAATGTGTGTTATGATTCATGTGTGAAAAGCCTCCATTTGTGCACACGTTAGACCGATATAAACCGACTTTCCTCGTCCAACAAAATCCGTAGTCGAGCATCCGGGGGCGCGTCACAGCGGGAGCACCCAAAGGGAAAGTCAGGAGGCCCACATGGAGCAACTCCTCCCCCCACCCTCACAGACCTTCAGGAGGGCAGCAAATAGCTCATTTGCAATGTCCAAGTGCAGGGAGGGAGGGAGAGGAGCAGGGATGAGGACTCGCATTTGGGAAGAGGTAGGGCAGCTGTGGAACCCTGCAGCTAGGTGCTGGGAGCACAGCCGGTGGTGCCATAGCCACTCTGCCTCTTTGCCCAAGCACCTTCGTCCCACCCTCGCACCATCAGTGCCAGCCCCTCTGCTGCTGCCACAGCAGAGCCCTACAGCTGCAGAAGCAGAGGTGCCAGTATTGACCTCCCCTGGTCTGGCAAATTTCCTGGTTCAGGACCGGGCAAAAGTCCCAAGGGTGCTAGACCCGAGAGGTTCAAACTGTACTAGCATTTAATGGTTGAATGATGGCCTGAAATACCATATTAAAATTATGGAAAACTATTTTTGTTATGAAAGAATACCAAAATGGAGATTAGACAATCGAATATTTAAATGCACTTTGGTCATTCACAAAAAAGCAGACTCCACTTTGTGTTAAATGTGATGTAACTGAAGTTTCACACTAAGCTTTCGTTTCCTTTACAAAATACACTACTGTTAGTACTAAATACAAAAAAAAAAAAATCTTGTGTTACACAAGGTAAGTAGGAGGTTTTACCTGGCAAGTAACAACTTCTACAGAATTCAAGAGCCCGTTTGTTTCTAGACCGTACTACTGTGAAGAAAACATCCAAATGTGAACTGGGGTGTAAAACAATGTAGCATCATCATCTTAACACTACACCTACATTTTTCCATTACCCCGCCGCTGCTCTTAACTTGCCAACAGGCCTTGCCAGTGTTCATGGATATTCAGAACCAGAATAGTCAACTAACTGATAAAAATTCATGAGGTTAATCGACTATTCAATTAATTGATATTTAACATCGCTATTCAGAACCCCTTCGGGCAGCAATGAAACTAACCAGAACTGAGTCAGTTTTATTCTGCTGCAGGACTACGATACATTCCCAAAATTATGGATGTTCCTATATCAACTACTATGTTTCACAACCAGAAATAGAACCAGTGGCTCAACACAAGTAGGTCAAGTTTACTGATCTCTCATTTAGGTCCCGGATATTGCAATCTGATCCACGCCAGAGGAACAATTGAAGTCAATTTATTTTTCTTTTGCACACAGGTGCAAGGATTCACCAGTGTGGTAAACCTTTGGGGTAGTCTAATTTAAGCTTGTAGACTGACTAAGAAAATGGGACACCCATATTTATAAAGGCATGAAAAGCAAACACTTACATGAAGTATTTCAACTACAACCATCTAACAATAAATCCCAGATTACACTATTTCTATCAGTAAATATAACTGATCATCTCCAAATGATTTTAAATGTACTGAGCAACAGAGTGGCATGGTACAAAATTCAGCTTACAGAAATCTGAAGTAATGCATGTTGACCAAAAAAAAAATGAATTTTTCCATATACTGAGTTGATTCAACTTGGAAAATCCACGACAGACTGAAGATGCCTGATTAGCATGCAGCAGCAATTAAAAACAAGTAATTCCCCTGCATTAAAAAAGCACAGCAAATAAATGAACAGTGGCCAGCTCTCATTTGGAGTAGAATATTCAATTCACTTGCTTCTGAGGACATTTTGTCAAATCCTGTTGCTAGATTTTACAAGGGTCTCTTAATTTTATGCATGCTAATGACATTTCTCATTATGCAGACTAAGGTAAGAGTAAAGCTCATCTCAGGATTCATCTTTTAAGCTGCTCATACTTTACTCTTGAAGCATTACACAAGCTGAAAAAGGTCACGATTCAACCAAGGCTCACTGCAGTCTTCACATCTTCCTCATTCTAGTCTATTCTCATCAGCACAGGAGGTATTTGTGCCCATAAATCAAATAGGATTTACATAGGTAATTCCTATGTGCATCAGCGAATGAAGGGGCCCCTTTTAATTCCCTTCTGAAACTGCAGTTAGTCATACTCTGTTTTTATTTGTTGCACTGAGCATGAAGCACTGCCACTGTTTATATTCTAATTATTTTTACCTAAACATGATTTTTAGGCATATAGCCTAGAAAAAGTGAAGGACAAGTAATGAGTTTGCTATCACCTAAGAATGAACAAAAAGTCAGATTCACTTGCAAATTCCTAGTGCGGCAGTATCTGGGTTGCAGACAGAAGAGGGAAATTATATCTTTTAATTGTGAACTCATGATTTTGTAACAAATTTATGTTTTGAGTCAAATATGAATGGTCAGTGAACCTTAAAGAGGATCGTGGCAAATCTTATGCCATTTACAGCTCCCACTAAATTTCAGCACACACTTTTCATGTAAATTGTCAGCAGAGCTCACCCAGAACAGGAGTTGCAACATACACGATTAATACCAGGGAGGAATTTCTACGAAGTACATCTAGAGTTCAAATAGGAGTCAGAGGCTGTGAAAACATTTTTATCCTTGCAAACAAAGCTGAATCCATTTCTGATCAATTTCACAATAATCCCATCAGTAGAGGTAGAATCTGAACATGCACCCATTATTGGCATCCGTTAAGACTGATACTGAACATATCCTGTGCATATTACACTGACATGAATATTTCACGTCAGTTACATATAATGACTTCAGTTATATAGTGACTTCAGTTACTATTTGACAAGGCAGGGTCTCAAACTCCCAGCCAGCAGACCATCCCCAGCCAGAGCAATTGCCCAATCTGCCTAGGTCTTCTGGTGGGCCAGGAAGGCCAATCCATTACCGGTCCCCAAAGCCTCACCCTCTCCCCGTCCGTGGCATCCTGTCCCCAAGGAGGTGGCTTCAAAGGTCACTGGGAGGCCTGGCGTTAGGTCACAGCAGCAGTCACGGCGGCAGGAGCCATGGGGAAACGGAGCACACTGGACATCCTCACGGGAAGGGGTGACATGGAAGGGAGGGGGAGGACAGGGAAATGGCAGAGAGGGGCAGGAGTTGGGGGCCAGTAACCGACAGGCCTCTGGCAGTCCTGGGCTGGATTGTGCAACTGCTCTGGGATGACTCACGGGCCAGGAACTTATGACCCCTGAATTAAAACAAACTCGGGTGAGAGCTCACAAACATTAAATATCACAAATTGAGATTTTTTTTTTAAGTGCTTCATGGTGTATGGCCAGACAAAGAATCACTAGCTAGTTTACTGCAGAATTATACTTGTACGTCACATCAACGTTATAGCACATTTCCAGATTCCACTGTGACAAAACACAGGGTATTTCTTAACTTGCTCCTTTAGTGGTGAACTATAGCAAAAAAAGAAATATGGCCAAAGTCAGCATCCAATATAATAAATGTACCGCACACAAGGGAATATGTATCTTCTCCTCTAGTCTTATTTTCTATCTTTAGAACGTAGAGACACCAATAGCATCTCAATGTCAGATGACACTATGAAAGGTTACCTAGTAATAGCGCTGATTTTCCATCTTTTTCCTATTTACTAGTAAAGATATCCATTGCACATCCCATCTGTATCCGTGTTGATATTGTGAATCACTTTGATAAAAATTCATGGGGGGGATGGAGGGGAACACCAGAGGGCTAATGATTTTTTGAACATACCGATGACTGAAATTTCTGAGTTGATTTCAAAAGAGGTTGTGATAGTTTTGAAGCTATTTGAGATTCAATGGTAAAAGAGGTCTAGCAATATCTGAGTCTTATGGATGCTACAAATGATGAGCGTAAATGAGGGTGTGAATTAACTGGTTATGTATATTTAACTTAATGGGTGAGGCTTACCAGTTAAGATTAATCAGTGGGAGATGCTCTAGCCCAGCGGCACGAGGAGAGGCCGCTACAGCTACCTCTGGAGCACTCCCCTGCTTTAACTGGGGTTAACTGGTTAAACAATATGTTAAATTGGTTAACCATTTCAATGGGAGTTTACATCCCTAGAGTAACTTGTGCGTGGAACAACATGCAGTGAGAACCTATGAGCTAGGTCGGCTGTGTTTCTGAGAGTTGACTTCTACAACTATGTGGGGATCCTGCAACAGTTTATCCTTGAGATCGGACATGCTGAAGGGTTCAGAAGTAAGTGTAGCTTTAGAGGAGGGGCTCCCAGCTTTTTTCTTTGAGCCCTCCCCTAACATTTGATGATAATTCCACAACCCTCCTGTTCCAAAACTCCTCTTTTTCTGCATCTCCACTACATTAAAAGCCAGGGCTGTCATTAGGCAGCTGCCTGGGACGCACACCATAGGGACCCCACAAAACTAAACTGAGGGCGGGAGGCCCGTGCTCCAGTGTCTAACACAGGCCCCCCTCTCTGGTTTATTTTGGCAGACCCCCTGAAACCTGCTTGCAAATCACTGCTTTATAAAACCGTCCCATTCTGAAACCCAAACGTCCCAAGCGGGGTCACAAGAGTGGAGGAAGGCTGTGACAACGTCAAAGGATCTCAGGGAAGAGAAGCTCTACCCACCA
This sequence comes from Apalone spinifera, assembly GCA_030068395.1. Taxonomy (NCBI): domain Eukaryota; kingdom Metazoa; phylum Chordata; order Testudines; family Trionychidae; genus Apalone; species Apalone spinifera. The sequence continues at coordinate 3,094,957 of JANRFK010006688.1, read as the reverse complement.
TCTCCTCTCCCACGTTGTGTTGTGCTCTGAGGAATACCATGTAAATACACAAACAGCTCCCTCACCCACACAACTCCCAGCGGTCAAGAACTTCCTAAACCCCACTCAGTATCACCTTCTAACAGGCCTTTGAACAACACGCTAGGCCACAGGACACACTACACAGCAGATGTCATCTTTTAGCATTTCCCAGCAGACCCTTCACAAACCAACCATGATTTCTTGATGTGAATCAAATTCCACGCTGCTTCAAAAAGGATTGTGGAGGTAACTAACAGACTATAGTCATGACAAAAGCCTGGAACTGATTTTGGAGTCCCACGTGGAAAACTGAGAACCCCTGCTTTTAACCTCTCATTTTAAGTACAAAATGTATTTCCGCCTACTTCTGGGTGTGTCAGGGGCATGAGATAAGATGGAGATTTGCTTATAGTAAAGCCAAATCATGAATCAAACAACCCAAGCACTATCGCTCTTCAGATTGGAATTTCCATATCCCTCAAGCTTTGGTTAGGCTTTACAATGTTGATTCATCTTGGATTACGCTATCCATCCCTAGACACATCACAGGGAAGAAAATTCTCTTATTTTTGGTTTCTTAGCAATGTTTTCAAACATAAAAGTCTTCTGAAACAAAGTAAAACTACAGTTTGCCTGGTATTGTTTACATTTGTACTGAGATAGAAGCACTTTGAAACTTTAAAATGAGAACCTTCCAAATCTGCCCGAACTAAAAAAAGGAGTTTCTTGAACTCAGAGGTCAGATTCAGTTAGACACTCTTATTTCACTGAAGGGTGTTTATAGTTGGTTGATTGATTGACTTACATTCAAACAGATCTGAACTGCTAAGACTTCCATTCACAAAAGCAATTCCTTCCATGCTTAAATTCCCGTGCACACGAAACAATGCTGCACCACTGAACGCTGCTATAAATTTCCACAAATACAGAAAGAGGAGAGATATACCGAGTATATGTGTGCACTGTTAAATATTGTATGCATTAGTATAGAGTACTTAAGAAAATATTATACAAATAATTACTACACATGCTCTGTATAACTTTCCAAACTATGTTTCTTAGGGATTTCAAAACATTTCACTCAGACCAAAAATAGACTATTTAAATTTCCTATTTTGTAAACTTGCTCTAACCAGTCAGAAACAGAAACTCTTTCCCCTCAATCCCTTCCCCATCACTGCCTATAAATTAGGCAGCTTTGATTTATGCAATTTACTACAAATTAAGAGCAATGGAATTTGTAATTTATTGGTCGTGTCTTTAAGGAAACTCACATCTTTACCAGATTACTTTTTATTAAAGTTAGATAAAGAAGTCAAAACAGATCTAGAACACACTGCTAACAAAACTGTTCTGTATTCAAACATGCACAGTGATAGTAACTTAATGATGTAACTAAGACCACACTAGTAAAAAAAATCTCTTCCTCTCAATGAAAAATCAAAACTTGTACTCTAAACCATGTAGGACATTGCAATTCGTTTTTAAAGAACTGGCAAAACTCATTAAAACAAGTTTTAAAACCAAAAATGAAAAAGCAAAATGCAACAGGCAACATGCACAACTATGCTATTTGTATCAACTTCAAGCAATGAACATAAAAGCTCATCACCCCCCCTGAAAAAATAATCAAGTTCATACAGGGCTCTCTTAATGACTTCTACAAAATAGTTAAGTAGAAGATTTCAGAGAAGGATGCACACAAAAGAAACATTTAGCAGACTTAACAATTGGATTAAACAGAGCCCTGAGTTTAACAATGTTCACAGTTTACGCATAACACATTTACAACAAGAAAGAAGAAAGGCACCTGGAGACATCTGACACTGGGCATGCTCTGCAGGCATCTCAGTGCGCACATGCTCTCTACCAGGTTGGAGCAGCCTAGCCACAAAGACCTTGGCACAGAACACTGCAGGGTGACAAAAAGGAAGGAAGAGAAGAAGCAGTTAGATGCCACAACAAATCACTTAATGCAGGCAACTCATTAGTATGTTAAAGTGGATATGTACGTGCTTACTTCTGGGTTAATCAATTATTAGGGGCCAACATTAAAACAACTACTTAAGATTCTTTTAAAATATGCAAACTGTCCCATGAAGGATAAGGTGATCTTCCCAACTGCTTACCCCTAGCGCCGCCTTGAATATTATAGCTGAGGGGACACAGTATTAAATTTTTTGTAATTCACATTCAATATAGTCTGCTCTTGACTAAGCGTTGCTATAGTGAGAAAAGTGACTACAGAAAAGTGGCACCTCTTTAATTTGCTTTGTGTGTAATTCCATCATACTTGCCAGTTTTAGTGTCAATTTGTTCTATTTATTTTACTTTTGCATTCTCCTAGGATACACTAGAAAAGGATATTTTAATAAAATATAAACTTGAGGAGCTGGATTAAACTAACATAGTATTACACAAAACTTAAGTCAGACTTCAGGTTCAGCCATGAATCATGTAACTAGGTCAAACATAGCTTGCCCCTGTCTATACTGGACTGCATCATGCACGTTAGCATCATGTGCATTAATGCAGCCACTCATGGTCATTGTAATTTGACCACATTTTTTAATAAAAAGAAGCATAAGAAAAGATTTAAATCTTCTTCTTCAACTACAATTTTTAACAAAAGTACAAATTCTACAGTGCAAAATTCAACCCTCAGTTATACATGTGTTGCTATTCTCATTCAATGAGTTATTGACAAAAAATAGTGTTCCACCATAGGCAAAAGCGAGGGAAGATGACTAGTAATAACAAATCAGAAAAAACCGAGTTCAGCTACCAGACTGCAAGCTGTTGGCACTGGTGATTAGAAAAAGAATCGTGTACTTGCAAACTGGGGCATGTGTGAAGTGGAAGTCACACAAAAGTTTGGCATTTCATGATGCGGTATTCCACAGAGTCAATTTTCAGGATTTAGCAGTACACTTTAGATTCAGATAAAGTAATCAAAATGGATTCAATTAGTCACTAAGCAGCTGGTAAACCCAACTCCAAGCTTGGCAGCGTCCTAGTTTTCAATGACTTTTCACATTCACAAGTGCCCTATTTATCTTTTATTACAAACACCAAGTCAAATTGAATTTATAACTTCCCAAATTAGTACATCAAAATTAAAGGGGCACAGGGCCACAGACAAAAACATCTGAAAAGCAGTTATTGTGCCAATATTTGCGGGCAAGAGAGTGGGACTCCAAAGCAAGAGAAGTTAAGGCCATATTTTCTAAGTTCTCTTATTTTTTCCATTCAAATTTAAAATTCTTAACACTCTGCTAAAAAACAAAAACTCTTAAGCCAAATATACCACGATTGAGGCCAATTTCAGAAATGGCCCAAATTCTCTCTTCTGTTCTATGACCCTGGATGTATTTGAGCTGTAAAGATACAGCTGAGTAGATGCGTACATCTCATTTAATAGAAGTAAGACTACAAACATTGCTAATCTAAAGAAGTGAATTCACTGGCTATAGCAGAGGGAGTTTAGATGCCTAATCTCAGGAAATACTAGCAAATGAGTGAAAATTTTCAATAATAATTTAGACTAGAAATGTGTAACCTTTAAATCTAAACATTAATTCTAAGAAAAAAAGATATATTAAATTTAATACACAACATTTGCAGTTCTCCTGAAACTCTACCCTCTTGCCTAGTGATTTTACCAAGCTACCGGAGATTTTTCTGAGAACTTTGCACACAACCACAACTGGCCCACGACAGCTGGCTCTAACTGCGAGGCTGTGTAAGCCTAGGATAGATGTTCAGGTTCAGTCGGGAAACCCAGGCTCTCAGACCCTTTGATTCTACACCGAATTTTATAGCTCCCCAAGGGAAAGCCCTGTGACCCTGAGTTAGCTGACCCAGGGCCCTGAGACTTGGTGCCAGATTGGGTTTTTTTTAAATCACTGTGTGAACATACTTAGTGGTTTGCTTATCTGATCCTCTATGATGGGAGGGGGGGACCAATTCAAATGTTGATTTTTTCCTATATGTCAGTGATTGACACAAGTTTGTAAACATCTTAGGTATATTACAAAGTTTTTAAATATTTTCATCATTTTAGGCTCAACTTGAGCAAAGTCCTGTGTCTTACCCATTTGCTACATTTTATTTATGTAAAAACAAAACGATTGAAAGACTATAAAGCTTTGGAGACCCACATGCAATTTATAAATGTTCAATTTAGCTAAACAATTGGGCAGAAACATTGCTTATTTTCATGCCACGTTTAAGCTAGATGGGAACCTTTTCTTCCAGTGTTACAAACTCCAGAATTAAGGGATTTATGAAGGAAAAACTAAGACTTTTAGCTATGGCAGTATTATGAGTTACTAAACATGAAACAGCTTCCAATAATGCACAACAGGAAAATGCAAACGAAATATCGATGCACTTCTTTGGTAAAGAACAAAAAAGGATTTTGATCAGGTGCAGTGACCTGATAGCTACAAATAGGCCCATCAGTCAATGTAACGAACATGAAGCTGTTTGACTTCTTGCTTTTTAATAACTTGGATTTAATCTGGCAGGTTCCACATTTCAGTTCAACAGGACTTTAAACATTTGTGATGGCCTACAAACTGATGTTTCAAATCAAGATGGAGAAAGGGAGGAGTGAAGAGGAAGGCGCACAAGTGAAAGTAAAAGTGAATACACTTTCTCTCAGACTGTGTCATATTTGTCCACTACAGGAAAAAAAGGAGAATTAATCATTCCTTTCTGGGATCAGGAGCAGAGTTCATCTTAGACATTTGGTACCCAGATAGTACTTATTAAAAACTCCTCTAATAGTTAAACGCACCCCAAAATCTGCAGCAATGAGCCATCTATACACAAAACTAGGTATGTAACCAGTTACCTGGTAAGCATCATCTTTACTGGGTGATGCATACCAGTAACTGGTTAACCGGCAAACTGGCTAGGCTGGAGCAGGATCCTGGTTAAGCAGTTAACCAATTAACCATAACATTTGACCGGTTAACTGATTAAAAGGGATTTTACATCCTACATGAAACACACTAAACATTATAGCAGGGCTGCAGTATATCAAAACAAGATCATTGGCCAGAGTGCGTGGGGAAAATTTCGACAGAGTCAACCCATGTTTCTTCCTGCATAAAATATAGTTTCATACTCCTAGCACAGCCATTCCAAAGCTATAGAGAACAACAAAAAGGGTGAAAAGTTTGGCAAGACTTCCAAGAGAAGAGACTGGAAAAGCTAAGGATACAAGTCTGCAAAGAGACCAGTGACAGGTTTTAACAGAGAAATGTATTATGAAGCAACACAACAACTTGGTCAGACACTTTTATGCTTAGAAGTCACTCAAAGTTGGTGGCTGAAAAATGTAAAGCTCAAGGAAATACTTGACAGTGTACAGGCCCTTTGGATAATTCACTGACAGATGGTCACAATCAAATTGTAAATGCTCTTGTAAGTGAAAATGATGTTATAACCAACATCTGGAGGTAAGAAGACTAATGTAAGGCTAGTCAAATTGCATGCTTCAAGACATAAAATAATAACCTTGTTATGGAATGGTTGGTCAGGAGGTCACACACTCCTAAGCTATGTTTCCTCTTATTTTTTTCATTCATGTGTGGAATAAATTTTGTTATGGACACCAAAGCACGTGCAGATGTGTTTCACCACTAGAAACATATGCTGCCGGCTGTGGGAGCTCTGCTAATCAGCTCGGCAGCATATAAATCTCTACTGGGTAGCCGCCCATGTGCTCAGCTTACAGGGAACACTGCATAGTTCCACACAATTTTCCAGGTGAATTATTTTATTTGGGGTAATAGGGCTTAAGCATTGGTCCCTTTTCAATACTATCCTTCAAACATGAAGGTATAAATCAATAACCAAGACAGAAAAATGCATTGTTCAACGAACATGGGGCTCTTGTCTTTAAGAAGTCCCAAGTTCCTATGATTACATTAATTTCACTGTGATTAAAAAACAGTTAACCTCCTACAAACAAATTAATTTGCCTGTCACCAGAAGGGGCACTTCAAGATTCTAATATTTATTTTTTTAAATACAAAATGAGGCCACCTGTTGAAGTGTTTGCTGCCCTATGGCCCAACACAGCAAACAGTAGTGGAACATCTTGTGAAAGACGGGCAGTTAGGCCTTCTTATGGGAATTTTCTTTCTTTCCATATAACAGAATTGGTCTGGGTCACCCTTAAAGGAGAGGATAAAACAGCTTCCCACATAGCCTAACTCAGAATTAAAGCAACAGTGTTTGCATATAACCAACTGCTCTAGAACTGTTGACGTTCTACATAACAAAGGTTATTTTTGTTAAAGAAGTCTCCAAGTCAAGAAACCTTTGGATTCAAAAGTTAAAAATATATATATTCTAAAAGGGGGAGGATCAGAATGTTTCTAAACTTCTGTCATTCAATTCTGACTAAGATCAGATTGTTTTAGAACATCCCCTACAATATTCAAGAAAAGCTCTATATAAAAGCGTCCCCCAAAGTGGAACCAATGCTTATTCTGTATCCAACCATGGTCACATGCTGCTATAATTAAGGGTACCAACATTTTTATTATCATTCCTTTTAATTTAAGATGTATTATAAACTTGGCATTGACGGTCCGAACCTTGGAATGATTTTTTTCAACTACACATATTGTAAATCAAATAAACTCTCAAGATACCAGAGCGCAGAAAATATTTGGACATTTGTTTCTATGGCAAAAAGAACAGCTTTGTCTTTCAAAATGAGATTGTACTGACTCAAGCCAATATGGACATGGTCTACTCATCTTTTAATGATAATGATGCATTCTTTCCTGCTGTGCACTTAAATACACACACAAAACTCAAGATGTCTTGTGCAACCCATTTCTATTAAATCTTCTAAAATGCAAGTCAATGGTACCAAAAGTTGATCTTTCCCTTTTAATATCAAAACCAAATTCTCCTGTGCTTGTGCAGTGTATGCATAGTTCCCAGAAAGTATTTTTTGAATACTGGCATCACATAACCACCAATTCCTAAGCAAAATGCAACTCGTATATTGAGTTCTAAGTCCGAAATCAAATATAGCTTGACTAGCATGTTCACAATATTTCCAAATCATGTGAAGTACCAAATGCATGCTATAAAATCAAAGATCTAGTTCAACTCAGGAAGGGCATTTAGTTACTTTCTCCTTTTATTCCACAAGTAAAGAAAGCTTTCTTTGTACCAAGTCAATTAAACTTTTCCATTTTAGTACTTGAGATTAAGTAAAATACTTAAATTGATTTTCTCAGAAGTCAGTCCATATCCGCTCTGTTGCAATCAAATTCATCTTAAAGATTTTTGTGAAAAAGTTTTGGTCATTTCTTTTTTTGTTTTAAGTGCTAAAAAAAAAAAGAATCAAGAAACTGATTTGTGAGTCTCTTCATTAGATAATTGCCCCGCTAAACCAAATGACTGGCATTAAAAAAATCAGCCCAGTAATACAGCTTCCCAGCTGTCACTCAAATTTTGAGTATAATTTCCTTGCACTTACAAAAACGTTTAAAGTAAGCCATAAATGGAAAGTAGGTTATTATACAAGTTCTAATAGTTCTAAATCTGTTTGGTATCTCCCTACTCCAAAGGGATCTTCTGCACAGGACTCAATAATTGCTCCTGAAGATCAAAGTATGTATTTGTTACAAAAACAGTATAGATGCAGTAGAGGAGAGTGCTTTTCCTTGAGCATAAAAAGTTTTTTACTCCATTTTAATTTGTTCATCGGTATAAGACTCCTGAGATGCAATATCTTGTTTTGATGAAGATCCAAGAGGACTTCCAGAGAAAACATTACTAATACAATAACATCCATGTCCCGAAGTGGTATTAACTGATTTTTCAGACAAAGTTGTATTTTCTAGCGTATGTCTACATTTAACTTACTTATCTCTCTCTCTCTCTCACACACACACACCCCAATGGTGTTCTAAAGTTTTAAAAAAGGCATGTTCCATTCCAGACTGGCAAATCAGCTGTGTTACATTACAGAGTCAATCAGCTGTGTTACATTAAAATAGCCTTACCTTCTACTCTCCTACACTAGAAAGAGTGGTATCACCTACTTGTCTAGAAACACTAGCAGATCATGATAACAGTGTATTAGGCCTGAGAAATAAGATGACAGGTGGAAAAAATCAAAGTAGGGAATTGCCAGATGACCTCGCAAAGGCTTACTGCACAGCAGTTAGACAACTAGAAAATTATGGTTGGAAACGGTCTTAAAAGTTATGGCACAAGTTAAAGAGCAGGCTCGGGTCTCATATCAATGGACTTGTCTGTTAGCATTTAAAGTGTGCTAGTTGCACTAGCTAACATTCGATAACTAACATGTTCTAATAGTCTTGCATACAAGGACCTGCGTAATTTAACATATGCAAAATTGATCGAACTAAAGCCTCTGCATAACATAATATAAAGTAGGGTTTTCACTTTCAGGTTTCAAATATTGCAGGAAAAAATTTAAACACATTTTAATTTTAAAAAGTTGTGAAAGCACTTTCACTGGTGTTGTGTTTTATAAAAGCTTATTTTTGCACGTTTTAAATATCAGGCAAAATGTAGACCTTGAACCTTTGAATACTTGCATATGTGGCTAACTTTACAAACACGTAGATACACTCACTTCAATTTGAATAGACCTTTATTAGCTTTCAAAAAGTGTATACAATTTCATACACATCAACATGTATTGAAATCGAATAAATTAAAGTGACTAAAGTACTCTTGAGTTCCAAGTGTAGCTTTGTTTTCTGATACAAATTAAAAATTGAATTTTAAATGGCTTGCATAAGGCTTTCGGAAATGTAGTTTCCCCCTTTTGATTTCTTCATTTTTGAAAAACCACATTTGGCTCACTTCTGAATTATGCTTAAAAAAAAAACCATAATGGCTACCGCATATACTATGACTAGCCTATTCCCAACTGTAATTCCAGAACTAGACTCAGCCATGCAAGAGAATGGGACCCAAAAAATGTGATGATCTCCAATTTCAAACAATGGCAAATATTTCTTGAATTAAAAATGGTAGCCTGAAAGTTCCACTTATCCTCCACAGTTCAGAAACTAAAGATACAATAGAAACATTTCCAGAACTAAGACCTTAGACAGCCAAAAAAATAAGAACAAAAACCCAAGAGCTGCAGACACCATTGAGGAAAATCATGAATTTATGTTTTGATCTGTTAAACCTAACTAGAATTTTTATTTTATATATATAATTAATTATAATTACAGGCCAAGGAAATGAGTGTATAATTCATCAAAACAAAGATCACATAAGAGCACACGACCTAAACACAAAAGTTATTTCTATATTAAAAATTGATTCTCTTAAGGATCTTTGTTTTAAATACAAGAAATTATTCTCTTTAGAAAAGAACACACAAAGATGTCCCAGAAATATCAAAACTGGATGGCAGCTCATGTTAAATCAGACAAACCTAAAAATACAGGAATGGGAGACTCCTGAAAAGCTAACAAGAGATATATACAGAGTTCAATGTTACTGCCGTCACAAATGATGCACATGAGGGGACAAAGGATGCATTGATAACATATGGAGTATCTTATTAAGAGAAGTCCATTACAGTAATGTAAAGCTAGATGACAGACCAAGTAGAAAGCCAAGATGGCTCTCTGCTAACTTAAGTACCCTTTTTTCTGTCCATCAATCTCCAGTGTCATTAAAATAGATCCCCCACCGCTCTACTACACACAAATAATTTTCAGAGCGGTTTTTTAAAAAGCATATGTAAGTTCTAGGGATGTAAAACCCCATATCACTGATTAACCAGTAAAACATGACGTTTAACCAGTTAACCGATTGGAGGGGAGAAGGGATCATTCCAGCCCAGCTGGGCTCGACCACCCTCCCAACCTGGAGCGGCCCCTGCCTGCGATGCCCTGAAGCAGCACTCAGGATGCCCAGAGCAGCCCCTTGCCCACAGTTGGTGGGGAGCTGCTCCAGCCCCCACCGATTAACTGGAAATGGTAAGCATCACCTGTTAAGAGCAATACTGGTTAATCGGTTCACCTTTCACGTCCCTATTACTAACACTGTTGTCTTTCAGAGACGTCAGTCTCTCAGAAAAATCTGTTTAACTACAACTGAGCAAAAGCATTGTATATATACCAATCTAACTGTAAGATCAACCTGCTACAGCTCATCAAAAACTATTCATAAAAGCCAATCACTAAAACTGGCTCATTTGTGTTTTTAACCACCCTATACTCTAAAATAGACTTTCATCACAGGTTTAAAAATGTTACACACCAATGGCACGTCTAAACTACATTCCTCTTTCGAAAGAGGAATGTAAATTAAGCCGATCAAAAATTCAAATGAAGCGCAGATTTACAAATCTCGCGCTTCATTTGAATAATCACAAGAGCGCTTTTTCGAAAAAGGTTTTTTCGAAAAAGAAACCGCAGTCTAGACAGGGTTCTTTAGAAAAAATTTTTTCAAAAGAATCTATACTCCTGAAAAAATGAGGTATGCTGGTTCTTTCGAAAAAGGGGTTTTTTCCCCCAAAAGAACCCCGTCTAGACTGCAGGTTTTTTCCAAAAACCCTTTTTCAAAAAAAGCACTCTCACAATTATGCAAACGAAGCATGACATTTGTAAATCCGTGCTTCATTTGAATTTCTGATCAGCTTTCGAAAGAGGAATGTAGTTTAGACGTAGCCCAAGTGCTGTCTATACTAGGATTTCTAGTACAAATTACCAACTATAAAGAAAAACATTTGTTCCTTTATAAATTAATTTGTAGAGAACACCTGATTATAGTATAGATAAGCCTTAAGTGTTACAATGCTGAGCCAAACCAAAATGGTCCTTAAAGTCTGAATGTCTTTAGCCCCTCCAGAAAAACCACTAAGTTATTTTTGCCTTCCACTGTTGTCTTATAAACTACATATTTTCAACATCCATGCATGCCTACATATTGCTTTCTAATTCACTGGGAGCTACACATTTTATGATCTGTAGTCTGTTCTAAAAATGTATTCATGAGCAAAAGTAAAAAAACGTTATGTGTATATAGTGAATATTTTAAAACTAAATATACATGAAAAATTGCTGATTTTTTCCCATCCTCTAATTGTTTCAGGGAGATAATGCAGAAAAAGCAAGGGGTTGAATTTTCAGACAAATGCAACTAAGCAGAAGCAGTAAAATATAGTACAGGGTAATTTCTTACCTGAAACTTTGTTTCTGAGCTCCAGATCCACCAATCCAGAATGAATGGGGATTCGAATGGGGTTTCCTTCTCAGACTTGTCTGTCAAAAGAGAGCAGCCAATCATCTTCAGCTTGGTGTACCTACTTCTTTCTTGAACGAAATCCCAATTACGTACTCCTAATGCTGTTAGAAAGACAAGGCAACCTATACAGCTTACCATGACTCCAATAACAACTAAATTTAGTGGGGGGTCACCGGATTGGTGGATCTAAGACAAAGAAACTAATTTACAGAGAAGAAATTGCTCTTTCCCATGCCCTGAATCAACCAGCCCTGAATCAACCAATGCAGACCAAGTGCTTTTAACTCAACCAACTGCTTTACCAAGTTTAAGAGGAATGAGGACAAACTACAGCTCACGAGAATGAAGCATTATTATCATCTCAATCACTGTTTACACCCAGGGAATATATTTCATTAGTTACTAGAATGTTAATTTACAGGTTTCCAAAGACAATATTCCTTCTTAACCCACAATGCTGAGATTCTCTATTAAGATATTGTTCTACTAAACAGCCTCTGCACACATCCTTTGAACCATTTTACTACAAAGATGTTTTGCCTTTTTCTCCGAGTCCCAAAACAAACTCAATTTTTCCTGAGTGCCCTTAGTACCAAGTAACCTTCACAGCTCTTCTAATCTGAATTATGCCAGAATTCAGTGTATTCGTAGTACCTCTGTCTTTCTGAAAAAGATGGGAGAGCAAGATAAACCATCCTCTTCGCTAAGATAATTAGAAAAACTGATCTTTCCATTGTCAAAAAACAAAGACAAAGGCTAAAATCAAAGGCAGTTCATATTCTACCTTCAGGTGTGATATTCAGGTTATAAAGTGAGTTTATGGGGCAAACCTATTAGGGGAAGCCTTCAAGAACATGACCACTTGAAGACAGATCCTACAGATCTCTTATTATGCTTCTTGCACCATTAATTATGGATGTGAATCCTAAAGAGACTGAATTCCCTATGCCTACATACTGCTAAAAAAAAAATCTAAAGTGTCTAACAGATATGCTATGAAGTGATACATCCTCACATTAGGAAAAGAAAACTTTTTCTAGCACTTGGACAGATACTTTCATGACCACAGAAAGTCCCCATGTTCCAACAACTCTGCTTTCCTCATCAACCCATCCCACAAGTAAGTGCACTTATTGTTCTAGGATCCTCAGGACGTGCCACATTCATCAAAGAAAGGGATTTTGAAGAAGGATAGGAGAAAAAACACATATGTACCACTAATTTATCAAATCTGATACAGCCTGGAACTAATTGTGGAAAGGATCTTCAGCACCTGTGTGTTCCCACATTACTTGATTGCACGCATATTGATAAGTCTGCTGCAAAACAACATTTCAAAATGATAAATGGATTTGAGAGACTGACGTTAGGTCCAATCTATGATTTTAAAGGGACCTCAGTAGTTACCACATGCATCAACTAAGCAAACCACAAGCTGTCAAGGCACATGACTCAAAGGTAAAGAGGGCAACATAGCTTCTCACGTAGCAAGAAACCCACCCAAAATAATTAAATAGCCTGTTTCTCTAAGCAACAAGAGAGTCAGAGGGACATGAGAAGGAATGACTAAGTCACCATGAAGACATCCTAAAAGTTCTCCAGAAATATGCTATAGCATAGGCCTCAGTTTTTTTGGACGCTGAAAATCTGTGTCGTGGAGACCCAACTTGAATGTCAAATTTTCCTTGTTAAGTTATAGTCATCTGGGCAGACATCTTCCTTTTTAAGGACTATCAACTATATATAAACTGTCAATGAACCAAACTCAAGCTATTTGTCATACATGTGGAGTGAGGATTTAAACTAAAATGTAGTGTAAACTGCTACCACAGCCTACAAATTCCATTTTCAATTGGTATTGCGACATATTTTAAAAAGCTCAGCAAGTTGTTAATGAAATGAAGTCATTGCAGCCATTACCACAGAAAGGTGTACATTTCACAAATTCACAAGTGACACACAAGTTGTAAAGATCCACAAAGATCAGAATTCAATATTCAAGGATAAAATGTATCAAAACTAGAATTGCTGATGCAACTGTATGGCTCACAGAATTGACGCTATATAGAGAGCCTTTCAACTGGCTCCAAACAAAAACAACAAATCAGGTCAGCAGTGATTTAAAATTGGCCCCAACAGCACATTAGTATTTTATGTAAAAAGACCCTTCATCTCAATGTGCATTTATCAAAAACGTCATCACAGTCTGTAACCTCACTTGTGGAAAATGGGCCTTAGTAGATGAAATACCTTTTAATTCCTAATGATGAAGGTTGAAGCACATGACTGCAAATGTGCGGAGAAGCTTTTTTTACTACTGTGAGGGCTATAACTGTTTGCACCCAGGGAATATGATCCGTTCATTATTACAGGTTGAACCTCCTAAAACTAGGTCCAGCAAGGCCACAGATGTTCCTTGATCAGAGCGCTCTGGTAGCTTAGTGGCCAACCAGGAGCAGGGCTGGGCTGAAGCCTGCAGCAGGCCCGCAGCAGTGGCTGACAGTAGTCCCCAGCAGTGCAGGCCAGGAAGCAACAGCCCTTGGCAATGTAGGGCTGGAGCAATCGGCAGCCTGCAGAAGTGGGGCCAGAGCCTGTGGGCTGCCATGGGGTGGGGCCCGGAGCCAGCCCCCAGCAGCAGGGATTGGGGCCAGAGCCGCAGCAGCCCAGCCGGGGCAGAGGCAGTGGGACCAGCAACCCAAAAAGCAGCCCAGCCGGGAGCCACTACCGCCCTCCCCTTCCCCCCCCCCCCCCCCCCCCCCCCCCCCCCCCCCACAAGAGCTGACAGTGCTAAGGATAGTCAGGGTGATGGGGTTGTGGCAGGGGATCTCCCCTAGTCCGGCAACTTCCCTGGGTCGGGACCAGTTAGATCCCGAGGGTGCCAAACCAAGGAGGTCCAACCTGTAAATTAACATTATGCAGGTTTCCCATACAGAAATCCCTTTTTAACCCATGATGTTGAGAGGTCTTCAATTTCCCCCACTGTTAATCCAACTCTTTCTACTGGAAGCAAATTTACTTCATAGAAGTAAAATTACTGCTCTCAAACTATTTTTTTTTCCCCAACTATGACATGAATTCAAGCATTTTAGCACCAGAAAGCGCTGGTCATCTTCTACTCAAACACTGGAAGATAACTTGTTGAAAACAGTACATGGAACAATACAGGAAAGACAAGTCACACAAGGGAGATCACAAATTGGGAGGAAGGATTTTGCTGTGCCCAGGCTTGCAAATGTTTACAGCTGCCATAGTTCAATAAAATGTCCCTAATGCTAACATGAGCGCATCTGAGAAGTGTATCACCCAAGAAGAGAAAGAATGAAGTGAAAAGGTATGCCCATGCTCACTGAGAAAATCTTTTCTCCATTTAAATTTTAAAAGTTCAGAAAAATTGATATTTTCTACAAGTAAAGAACTACTAACAATACTGGTACTGGTAAATCTCAGACTGAGAACCTAGAGAACAATAAAACAGATAGCATCAGTATAAAAGAACATGTCATTATAGGAAAAAGGCAGGAACGTAATGAAGTGTGTTAATAAACATTCATTTTAAATTACTCTGTATACATTCCTATTTCTTTCCCTTTCCATTGTTTCCTCACTCCCTTCTTTGAAAAAAAGAACGTTAGAGCAACAATCCCCTACCTATATGCTTCCTTATTCTCCCTAATTTTTTACCCTCCGGTTGGCACCCTTATTACACCATCTAGTCCATTTAGAACTTCTGAGCTGCAAAGCAGCAATAACAATTTCACTTTAAGTGCTATGCCACATGCTTACAAGTAGTAAGAAATGTACCACAGTAGGAAAAAGGGTTAAGATTAAAATCAAGATGCCAGAGCAACTTGTGACTTCTGAAGTCAACAACACTACTGCAGATACACAACAAAGAACAAATGCCAGTCTGAAATAGCAGGTGGCAAGGGTGTTTAAGAGGACAGGGAGGAAAGAGAAAAGGATACTGCAGCCAGCCTCCACAACATGTCCCCAAGTCTCACCCAGGGCACAACCTACACTCAGCCATTTTACTGAAGTAGCCATGAAAGATTCCGCCTTAATCCCAGAAGCCCAAATCTGCAGTACAGCTGGTCCCCGACTTACGAACGAGTTACGGACCAAACACTTGGTCATAACTCGAAGTGTTCGTAAGTTGGACCCTATTCATTTACATGCAACCGCACTGTTCGTAAGCGTGAATTGCGTTTGTAACTCGGGGACCACCTTTGCAAAAGCTTAATGGGAGGTTTGGTCGTAAGAACAAACGGTCATAAATCGACTGTGTATAACTCAGGGACCAGCTGTAACGTTTATAATAATCCTTCTTAAAGATTCTGACCCAATCAACATTGTCTGAAAAATGAAAGTACAAGCGATATACATAAGAACGGCCATGCTGGATAAAACCAAAGCTCCATCTAGCCCAGTATTCTGTCTTCTGACAGTGCCAAGAGCTCCAGAGGGAATGAACAGAACAAACAATCAAGTGAGCCATTCCCTGGAACTCATTCCCAGCATCTGACAAGCAGAGACTAGGGACACCACCCTTGCCCATCCTTGCCAGAAGCATACACTTCCAAGCAGTTTTAGCAAGGAGAGGCCCAAGTGAAAGTTTCAGATCACACCAGTGCAGGATGACCACAGGAATGCACTGGCATGTAACTCCCTAGTTCTAGCAATACTACTGTCCACCAAGTCTACAACCAATATTCTTAAAGTATTCTGGATCAAAATTCAAATCTATTATCAGACAACTATCTCACTCATGTTTTGCCTGGTACACTCAAAGCTCTTCATTGTAAACTGCCACCAATTGGAATTGGGCCTCCACAACTTTTTCTCTACAACTTGTATGGGTGTTGCAATAAAAATACAGGTCAGTGTCTAAAGATTCACTCTTCCCTACCCCTAATACTTTCTTTTCCTCTCTTGAAGTCCCCTCGCCAGCTTCACATGTTTAAATCCCAGCACACCTTCTATCCTCCTTATGCTTGCAAACCCTTTTCCTCATTTGAGCTTGATCTTTTCCCCAAGATCTCACCTTACTCCCTTCTGTGTCCATTTCCCTCACTCCATCATCACCTCACATTGCTAACTCCAATCAAGTAGTCTCATTTCTATTAATTTGCTTCCCAGCTCAGTCCTTCCCCTTCCTGACACTGAAAGTGACAATAATCTATTTACTCTCTACTCATCTTCACCTCCCAGCAGTCTTTGAAACGTGACTCTCTCTTTCTGGCAGCCTCTGTAGCTGCAGTCTTCTCACATCTCCTGCCCCAGAGACAACTCCTCTCCCCGGCAACTTTAAGTCATTCCTCTCCAATCACTTCCTCCAATAAAGCACACACCATCTCACCTTTTTTTTTTCCGCTGCATCGGACTGTTCACTATCCTAGCAAGCTTCTTATTTGCCTTTTCCTCCCCCAACATCTAGTTGTTCTCCTTCCTTTCATCCCAGTCCACGACAGAACCACAAGTAATTTCAATCTCCACGCAGCTGACCCACCAATTCAGCTAAAGTAATGACTGTAGGTCGTGAGAAGCAATGGACAAGACTGAAATCAATCCCACTCAGAGAGCACGCTCATTAGTTATTACTCAGGTCCACACTCTAGAAATCTAGGCAGTTCCACATTTGCTTCAGGACTTCTAAGAGCTGCTGCCAAGATTATTTTATCAGCTACACTTGGCCAGAAGAGTACTTCCTGTTCTTCCAGATGTAGACATGCCCATTATCCAGATCTTTGATCCCAACGGACTATTTATAATAAAAGTGTACATTGGACTGTGGCTTATAACCATTAAGCTAGTGAAGAATGGACTATGTGCTTAGCAGTGTATCACAACAGTGTTCTGAAAGCTACTGCCTGAGTTGCAGATAAGTTTCCCAGGGAAATCTTGAAGGGGGGTTATTTTTTAAACCCTAAATTGTTTGGGTGATAGCTACCTCCTCTAACTGATCATACAGGGAGTTTAAGAAAGCACCCACCTGATTTACTAGGGAGGGAGTTGCTGATGAAATGTTATCATGTGAAACACTAGATTTTGGAATTCAGTTGCCTTCTGTATTGAAGACCTTCAGCACACATTGCATGGCTTTGCCAGGAGTAGTGGGAGAGATTTTTTGGCAGATGCTTCAATTATAGTTCTTCGTTTATTATTTAAACTGAAAAACTTAAATGCTGGGCTGTTTGTATTAGATGGGCAGAAGCTCTGGGCAATAAAAGGCTGTGTTTCACTGCTGCATTTTTAAAATGAATGCTTAAGAAGGGCATAAACAGGTGCTTTTCAAACCTTAAATTAATTTTATTTCAAGTCCTTGTTCCCCTATAAACCTCCCATTTCACTGCGGTATTATGTTTAATTTGGACTATAAGCTCTTGGGCAGGGCAGGGATCTGTGTTTCTAAAGAGACATGCACATCAAGAGTGTTGTAAGAAATCCTGAAGACAGCAAACTTAAAAAAAAAAAAAATCTTTGACCAAGCTTGGCTTCCTACCTTGATAAACAGGATTGATGGATCTATCAGTACACCTAAGGTTTGAGAATAGAGGTTTGTGTTTCCACCCTTAACCAGATCTTACGGTGCACCATTAATCTTACAAACACATTTTATATTACATATACAACATTTTCCTCTCTAGTGCCTCCCTTCATAACCACACATTATGCAAATCACGAGTTGCCAATAAATTGTCTGCTATCAATTAAGAAACATGGCGATAAAATAAACACTGCAGCAGACTGAAGACGACGCTTTTAAACAGAAAATAAAATACACAAGTTATCAATAATTATTGATAAACATTTCTAATAGTGACAAATACCACAGAATGGGTTTTATTAAAAGGATAATGAAACTGAACGTTACATTATAGTCTGTTTTTTAAATGCCACTCAGAATTTGGAGCCAAAAATATAATTCATCAGAACAGACAGGCGAAAACTGTGCTCATTTTCATATCTTCTTAGGATGGAAGCACAGGAAGGTAAGGTAATCTAACTTTACAAAGTGTAATCCAAGAGAGTTATTTTTATGTGCTCAGTGAAAATCAGGGTTTGAAAAAAATCAGCTTTTGGGCCACTCTAGTCAATTATCTCTTCTGCTTACTACCTTACTGAGCATTTTCTAGTGTTGTGTCCAGTCTACATAATGCATTTCACCAAAACTGGGTAACTACTACTTAACTGTATTTCATATTAAAGTTATGGCACTTGTCAGCTTCATTTTCACAGTCCAGATGGCACATCTGCTGAAGTCTAGAAACAAGTTAGACTTCCAGGTTTCATATTTCCAGAATATATTCTCCAAGCAAAGTACTCCCTCCATGCCTTTAAAAAGGCTATTCAACATTAAGTACCACTATTGCCACATGAAAACCCCAAAGTGACATTGCTAGATAATCTCTGGTGAAGACAATTAAATACTAGTAAAGTTAATAAGTCAAAGTGGAAAGATTTGAAAAAGTAAAATATTATCTTAAACCCATGCTGTTCTATAGAATGTTGAAATAAAGCTTATTTGAAATAAATATTGCAACTTAGAAACCTTAAGCCATTTCACAGTTAGCTTTACAAATAAAGTCAATATTATCACACCAGTGTTAGATTTTTTTTTTAAATAAATGCAATCAAGCTAACAACTGAAAGCTAGAACATCATGTACTGAAATTTGTATGCAATTAGCATATTGATACATTATCTTTTTACTTTACCCCCTGAATTCAGTTACTCAGAATTACATTCCGGTTGCTACTGAGAACACAACATACATTTGCTCAACAACAACAACAAAAAAAGTCACACATATAATCAAATACATATTCATTCCCAGCCTTGGTACAAAAGATGCAGTAACCAAAACCAAAACACTAATTTCTATACCAAATGGAGGCACAAAAAAGCTTGCCCTTGTAATCTTAATGACTGTATCTTATTTCACTTACAAGAAGCATTCTGAAAACACAAAAGCACTGAAATAAAGGTTGTGTTTTAAAATGGTCTCCATTTTAGAGATGCTGGCTAACATTACGAACAGTTGACAGAATAGCTTGCATATTCTATTCAAATGGCCTTCACTATTTTTTTTCTTACAGCGTGCTTTTCATTTGTGTTTCCAGTTTTTCACAGAATCTTAAATATCCCGTTTGAAAAAGGAGGCAAAACACGATCAAGTTGTTAAAGCATGTTTGTTTATAAAGACTGTATAGATTCAGTATAACATTTAGCGCAGGTCAAAAGCATGTTTTAATACTGCCTTAACTGGCATTAAAAATAAGTGTAAAATTGTAGACATATTTACAAACTACTGTTTTCTATGTAATAATCTGTAAAATATACTTTTTTCTTGATCTTATTATTTGTATTAATTTAATAGAAAGCAGCAGCCTTGGTTTTCAGCCCCACACATTCACTCTTTACGAGCACTGCAAGTCCATATATACATTAGCTAAAATAACTGTACATTTTATTGGATTCCTATTGCATAATGCAAAGAAGCTTTGATTTTTAAAGAGATCCAAAATCTTTTAAAGTTATTTTATTAAAATCCCTTGGTTGCTTTTTTACCATTTTCCAGAAGTGATCACAGTTGCAATTAAATTATTCCAAACAATTATTTGCTTCTGTTAGTTAGCAACACAGCCAAAAAACAGAAAATACTAAAATGGAAGTCAGGCTGTCAAAAGACTGCCAAGAAAGTTAGATAGCATTGTTTCACCTTTCTGGCTTAAACACCTATTAAATTTTAGTACACAGCCACCATGAGTACCTAGTCATTATGTGACACAAAACCACCACTAAAATTCAGCTTACGCATTGTATATGCAATGATATTTGTTCTTGTAGGTACATAGAACTCATTCCTGGACAACTAGAATTTTTTTCTCCAACTGATGTCTGACTGGTTGGTTTCACCAGCTATTTGTTTGCAACATTACAAGCTGTTAACATGAAAGCAATTCTGAGGTCATCAACATTAAAATATGGGGTTACTAAATCAATAAGGATCAAGAAAGGACGCTCATTAAGAATAGCTACAGCTACAGACCTCAGTGATCAGCAACGAGATAACGAAATGCAGAAAGCATTACATGAATTTCTGCTTAGTAAAAGAACAAGATTAACAGTGCTCAGCCAATGATGTGAAAATTTTATAAAAGAAAGAAGTTTACAGAACATCAAACCTGGTCGTTTGCTCAGACTATATTACTAACAGAATGTGGAAATACCTAAAAATGCCAATTTGTGTCATCTTATGCCTATCCAGCACCTAGTACACTTCCAATGTCAGTTAAAGCATGCATGAGATCTTGTTATCTACATTATTTTTATCACTGAAAGAAAATTAGCCATACTGCCTCAGGCCAATGGTCCATCTACTCCAGCATCCTGTCTTTCAACAGTGGACAGTGCCAGATGCTTCACACAGAATGAAGCAAACAAGATAATTATTGAGACTAGCACACAGAAGTCCCATTCATGGACAAGATCCCATTGTGCTAGGCACTGTACAAACACACAACAAGGATAGCTGTGCATCATTGCATTTCTATCTAATAGGTAACAATGGTTAGTGCAGGCAAAGTAGTACACCAAATATTAAACTTGATCACCAATTCTAATCTTCCCCAGATACTAATTTAAAAAACACATTTTTCCCCTAAAGTTATCTTAACGTAATTCTGCTAATATTTTGTGACTGCTCTTACTATTTCTATAAAGAACCCCTCTCACTGCGCCACAGCTAACTTTCCGGCAACCTAAGTTTAGTGGAATAAACATTTAGTAAATCACCTATTTAGAACTTAGAACCCAGGTTTTAAGTTACACAGAGTTTACAAAATTATTTACTGCACTGAACAATTCACAAAAGGCCTACTGCTACTGCTGAGAGATATAAATCAATTCAGTAAATGCTTACTCACTGAAATAAAACAAACACTCTCAAATATAAGGAATAAAAATAATTCCCAAAGATTTTAATATATACACTAGCCACTATAAAAAACACAGTATTAATTACAAAATATATTGATTAAAATAGACCTGCATGCTAAGCTACAAATTCTTTGCGATCTAAGACAAACCCCTTTACATACTTGGTAATCAATTTAACCAAGTGATTCAAAAATACTGGGTTGCAGAGGATGTTTATCATCATCTGTACTCAAAGTTAAAAAACAAGATGCTGCATCTCAGGAAGAGCTCCATGAACAAAAAGGGGACAATGACTACATGCTGAATGTCATCTTGTTTAAAAAAAAGTGAGTGTTTAATTGCCCACATAATCCACACTGATCAGTGATTAGTTGTAAAAATAATTAATAAGCCAGTTGTCCAATCCCCACCATCCCCCCCCCCC
>JANRFK010006688.1:3055839-3072012 GCA_030068395.1 Apalone spinifera | reverse complement strand
CGTTAAAAGTATTTCCGCAAAATCATGCCAGTCTAGACGTAGCCACAGAGTTTATTAATTGTAACATTCCTGGCATTGCTTTTTTGTGATTCTAGCACTATCTTCCTAGCATCCTTTTAGGTAAGGATTTTGACTAATATTCATCTTAATGGCACAGCTGAATGTTCTCTGTTCTATCCAAAATGGCAGTTGAAACAATACAACAGAGCTTTACATCCAGATTCTTTAAAGACTTAAGCACAATCCAGTGCAGCTGGACAATATTAAGATATGAGATTAAAAAATTGAGGTTACTGCTATCTCCATCTGTACATATGGTAAAGGGATGTTACTTGTCTTTTATATCCCTTAAAAATCAATTTCACTTTTTGTTTATAGTGAGTTTCACTTTCCGTTTCCTCAAGTGTACTATTTGCTTTTTTAAAGTCAATTGTTTTTTTACCATGGAAAATAACTAAAGCCTATGGTGAGAGAGAAAGCAGTGACTGAATATATAAGGAAACAATACTACTACACAATAGTTGCTAGTAGTAGCCAAGCTTTGAAACCTTTATAAGTGACAATCAATGAAAACTATACAGAAATATTTACGAGTCAGGAATGAAGGTCTAAAA
Source organism: Apalone spinifera (assembly GCA_030068395.1). Lineage (NCBI taxonomy): Eukaryota > Metazoa > Chordata > Testudines > Trionychidae > Apalone > Apalone spinifera. The sequence goes on along the minus strand of JANRFK010006688.1, from coordinate 3,071,398 downwards.
GCTATGAATAGTTAATGTGGTCTACCTTATAGATCCACATTGTGATGGGAACTGTCCTTTAAATCTATGATAGGTATGGAAAGCTTGTCCCATTTTGTTTGTTTTTGTATTCATCCCCTGAGTATGCATTCAAGTATTGCATAGTTTTACAGGGCGAGTAGTGACTGAGGGTGGAGACAGTCTGCATAAAATGTGTTATTCTTGCAAGTAGTAGGTTTCCAGATGTCACATATGTGCTCACAGAAATCCACTCTCAAACTAAGAAAAAGTTTTTTCACCAGGCCTACGTCTATACTGGCACGTTCTCACACAAAAACTCTTTTGTGGAAGAGTTCTTCTGCAAAAACTCTTCCAGAAGAGAGCGTCTACACTGGCATGTGCTTTTGCGCAAGAGCATCCATGCCAGTGTAGACGCTCTCTAGTGCAAGAAAGCTCTGATGGCCATTTTAACCGTAGGGCTTTCTTGCGCAAGAAATTCATGTTGCCTACCTACACTGGCCTCTTCTGGAAGAGCTCTTGCGCAAAAGGGCTTCTTCCTGAGCAGGAGTGTCAGAGTTCTGGCGCAAGAAGCCCTGATTTTATACATTAGAACGTCAGTTTACTTGCGCAAGAACACGCGGCCAGTGTAGACAGGCAGCAAGTTTTTGCGCAAGAGCATCCACTTTTGCGCAAGATTGCACCAGTGTAGACGCAGCCCAGGAGTGCAAACTTGTTCCTATCATCATTTTCATACCTGTTGCAGTATCATCAATACTGGCATCCCACCAACAGTGAGTGAAATTCATCTGTGTGTAGAGCGCCAGCGCAGGGCCTATGGATCACATAAACACCACTGAAGCTCTCAAAATCAGGTTTAATTTAAACTAAGATATATTGCTGGCCTCTGCCTAGGGATGAATTTCCTCCACAGCACTGCAGTGGAAATGAATGAGAGATCTCTCATTTCTATGTGAAGTTTCAAACTTGGCCCTAGAAATCTATTGGCATAAGGTTTTATAAAAGATTATTTTTACAAAATGTAACGGGTGTGTGTCACATTTAAGTTTTCAACATTCTTTTAACCTTTTCATTGTCATCTTTATTGCTTCCTTAGTAATAATGCTTTTCCTTCAATTCATGCCATAATTCAGAAGTCGAAACAAAAACAAAAAATTTCCTAAAACCTCTCTCATTTAAAAAAGCAAAACAATTCTACTTTTGGTTGGCTAGTGGCAACTAGGGGTGTGAAAGACTAGTCGATTAGTCGCTTCCTCCCCCCTTGCTGCCTCTATCAGAAAGAGGCAGCAAGGGGGGGAGAGAGAGGGTACTTCAAAGCAGCAGTGCCGCTCAGACCCTGGGCTCCACGCGGTGCTGCCGCTTTGAAACTCCGCATGCAGCCTGGGGCCAGCTGGGGTGTCCCCAGGCTGCATGCGGCATTTCAAAGCAGCAATGCAGCATGGAGCCCAGGATCAGCTGGGGACTTCCCACTGACCCCGGGCTCTGTGCAGTGCTGACGCTTTGAAATGCCGCGGGGAGCCCAGCATTAGTCTGCACGCGGTGTTTCAAAGAGGCAGCACTGCGTGAAGCCCAGGATCAGCTGGGGATCCCAGGCTCCATGCAGCGCTGCCACTTTGAAATGCTATGAGGAGCCTGATGCTGGGCTCCACATGGTGTTTCAAAGCAGCAACACTGCACGGTCAGTGGGGGAGTCCCCTTGTAGCTGTTGCTACACTTCAAAGACGGAGGCGCCCTATCGACTAATCGAATAGTCGATGCAAAATGCATCGACTATTTGATTAGTCAATTAGTTAATATTTAATATTCCTAATGGCAACATGTGAAAGATGATTCCCCGTACACTGAACGACATACAGTGATAAAGCCCAAGTTTTACTATAGTAATATACAGGCTGGTATGTATGTATAGTACTGCCTTCTCCTGGATGGAGTTAGAAATGCTTGCTTCTGTCAAACTTTAGATTGCTAAAAGCTAATAGATTGCTTCTTCAAATTGTAGCAACCTATGCATTTGGAGGAGGAAATTCTGAATTATATCCTTTGTCATGAAATTCCCAGTCCCCGTGGCTTTCAAAGTCCTAATTACATTAATTGATTACACTTTTGTCAGAATTGAGCTGAACCATGAAATGCCTGGAAAAACTTAAAAAACAACAAATAGTCTTGCAGCACCTTAAAGACTAACAAAACCTGTAGATGGTATCATGAGTTGCAAGACTATTTGCTGCTTTTTAAATGTTTCCAGTTACAGACTAACTCAGCTACTCCTCTGACGCTTATGAAATGCCTGTTCTTTAAGACAAAAGGTCTGATTAGGGTAGTAGGAGTGAATTGTCTGAGTGTATGCAAGTGCCCTCTGCTGGATGAAATGAGGCATGCTTAAATGTGTGTCTTATATTGCTAACATCCAGTGGAGAGTCTCCTTCAGCTCAAGTGGTAGTAATCTGGTCTTTTGGAGCAGGTATATCTAAATTCTGTTCCCATTCTGCTCTGGTTCTGAGTGTCCCTGGTATGCAGCATAGCGACAACTATAAAGATCTAAGTGGCCCCAGATTTATTCGCCAGTAATAATAGTGTGAGTACTGAGAGGCTGCGTCTAGACTGGCATGATTTTGCGGAAATACTTTTAACGGAAAAGTTTTTCCGTTAAAAGTATTTCCGCAAAAGAGCGTCTAGATTGGCACGGATGCTTTTGCGCAAAAAGTGCTTTTGCGCAAAAGCATCTGTGCCCAGTATAGACGCGCTTTTGCGCAAGACAGCGCCGATGGCCATGTTAGCCATTGGGCTTTCTTGCGAAAAAATTAAGGTGCCTGTCTACACTGGCCCTCTTGCGCAAGTATTCTTGCAAGTATTCTTGCGCAAGAGGGCTTATCCCTGAGCGAGAGCGTCAAAGTATTTGCGCAAGAAGCACTGAATTCTTACATTAGAACGTCAGTGCTCTTGCGCAAAATCTTGCCAGACTAGACGCACCCAGAGTGTGCTTCTAAAGGCAAATGCACGGTCCTTGCCCTGAGAAACTTTCAATCTAGGTTAGATACAGACAGACAGAAGGGAACAAACTGCTCCAAACAGAGGCAGGGCAGTTCCATGGAACATACAAAGAACTATTACATTGCTTGACCACAGGATGATGTCCCAGACAGCTCCATCAAAATAATTGCAAACTGCATTCTTAGCAGGGAGCTGCTTTTTTAGACATTTGCCAGACGTTTTAGTGTCTGCATCCCATTTCCAGCCAGCCAGCCTGCTAGCAAAGAGCCAGGATCATGCTCTACCAGCTCCTTCACAGTGATGCAGAGTGACAGACTCCGCTCAAGCATCTGCAGCCTGTGGCTGAGGAAAGGCTATAGGAGCCAACAGTATGTTAATGAGTCTGGAGACAAAGCGGGTGTTGATTAAATCTCAGGTGCTTTGGGTTACCAAGGTCACGCAGGCTGAAATCTGATGACACAGCAGGGACTCAGTGCCACTGTAGACACTGGAAATCAGGGGCAAAAATGTCACAGCCAACCATCTGCTATAACTGTAGCTGTAATGACCCCACAGCCACAGTGAAGATTGACTTTGAATGAAAGTTACTAAAGTACATGCCTAACAATTATGTGGGGGGCTGAAATTTTGTATTTTTTTTTCATTCTGAATGTAACTTTTGGTGGGATGGGTGAAGAAAGGCTAAACAAAAACTGTTCAATGTTCTTTGAGTAGTTGGCAGACGGGTTCTTTGAGTAGTTGAGGGAAGCGGGACGGGTGTCCAGGGTTCTTTCCAGATGCTTTTATCCTCTCCTAGCTTTGTTTGACTAACTCCCCAAAGAGATTGTATCTAACACTTGGCTGGTGCAGTGCAGAACCCTCAGTGAAGAATGTATGCTTTATCAGGGCAACATTTTTTCTAAATGACTAAGAAAAAGAGTATGAACAAATGAATATAGCATGTACTGTCTCTTTTCCTTAATGATGTAAGTGCTTGCTTCAGGCCCACTGATCAAGAGGAATGTATTTATTTAGATGCATAAAACACTATTAAGGGTGCCTAACCATGTACGCTAGCCACAACAAAAATACATCCTAAATTCAGCAAAAAAAATCCCCTTCAAACAATTCCCATCTTTACAATTGTCATCTCACACACACATTCACACACTCACTCTTATTTTCAACTGCCTTGGAACAGAACTGAGCCTAGCAATGTTCCCTGAAGATCATCAGATTTGAGCTTTTTCAAACCAAATTGGAAGCGAATTCCAAAATGGTGGGGCACACACAAAGGACACCCAGCCAGAAGCCCCTCTCGTTTATACCAACAAAACTCCAGCTCAAATACCTCTGCTGATGTCAGCAGTGGCAATATAAGGGCACACGGACGGCAATCCAGGCGTGCTCAGTTTACAAATCAAACTATGTGGGAGTTTTGTTCTAGCTGCAGATTTGGAAACTCAGCTTGGAATCTGACAGCCAAGCCAGATTTTTTCCTTCTTGCACATTACAATCAGTAACTAAGGACTTGCACACCAAATTATACTGTCAGTGTCATAAGATCCCTGACTTCAGCAAGTCTGCAAAGATGTAATTGACTGAGATGCTGCTTATGGTACACAAGATGGAATGAAATTCATCTCTCTCTGTACAGTGTTCACTCTATGTATCTAACAGAAGGAAGAGTCAGTAGATACTTAATTTTTTGCAGCTAAAATCAGTAGATCTAATCCTTCATACATGCTGAGAGCAGAGCTGCTGACTAAGCAGATGCCATTTTACAGTTATTTTTCAGCATACAACTGCACAGTCAGAGAAAATCTTCTAGATATGCACAAATGCGATTTTGTCTAAATAATCTAATACAGTAGACAGAAACAACTATTATGAAATTTGAATCACTCCATTCATCTTAATGGGATGCATAACACTAGAGTCCAATAATGACAATTTGACCGTTGACATTGTTAGCTCATTTTCCTGCTGATCATTGCAGCAGAAACATCCAGCCACTTTGAGATTGTGATGTGGATAAGAAGTGGTGACTGCAGATTGCGCAGACCTCCATTACTCTGTTTATCACCAAACTGACCTTAATCACCTTCGCTCAACCCATATGCTTGATTATTCACTAGGGCTAGTCTAAACTCAGGAAACTCGTCTCATTTTGAAATTTCCTATCGTCCCAATTTAGAACAAAAAAGTCAAAACTGAAATTTAAAAAAAAATAGTTTCAGCAACATCAAAACTTTACGTTTTGAGAGCGCCAAACCAGTGACTTTGTCACAGTAAAGCTGAAATGCTGTCGTCACAAAGTGCTAATACAAAACACAGCACTTTGACCTCGTCGCAACAAACTGCTTGGGTAACTGTCAAAAATGTGGACAAAATCCGTATGTTCCCACGGATTTTGTCAAATCAGCAATTTTGAGGCAAACTGGGGTACTGACAGTTTTTTTACCAGCTCAGTTATCAACTGTCATTATTTGTGTCTTCTCCCTGCATAAGTATAAGGCCCTGTGTTTCTCTCATACAAAAGACATTCAGAGAGGTCAGATAAACAAAAACAGAAACAGGGCAAGCAGTGTGGGTGGGAGACCAGCAAAAGTAGTGAAAGCAAGGGACCCACAGGCATTCATGGTTTCAAGTTCAACTAGCGGATCCCCAGCTAACCACACAGAATGACTCACTATATTCATCTCCAACCCCTCTCCCCACACTCCATGCTGTCATTGACTGAAACTGCAAACTGTTTAAGGGAGGAAATGCTGTTTCAAAGCCCTCTCAACTTCCCGAAACTTTTACTGGTCTTGGGGACAGCATACTGGCTAGGAGTTTCCTCCTTAATCTGGGAGCATCCCATAGAAACTCAGTGAGCATGGTACATATCTTCTTTTGGCTCCAGGCCAAATTATTTCACCCTCTAAAATAAAGACCCTCTGATTTATATAGGCTTGGAAGGATTAGATCATTATCAATAAATGGCAATAAACATTGATGACTATACACACAAACAGAAGAAAACAATATTGCCCTCAATAAAAATAAAAATGTATAGATATGCAAAGAGATAAAAATGTTGCTTGAAAAATTAGTTTAAATATATTCATTTTGAATATTTTCAAATGTGATGGTGAAAATTGGTATGTTCATATGTATACTTTTTGAATCTCAATATTGACTCTCATTAAATAATTTTCTCACCCAGAATTTTCCCCACTGTGAAAATTCGAATGTGAGAAAAATAAAAAAAAGCTTAAAAATATAAAAACAGCAAAGAGTTTAGTGGCACCTTAAATGTATCACAGCATGAGCTTTTGTGGGATACAGCTCACTTCCTCAGATTCACTTCCTCTACTTCTTTGAAACTTGAAAATATAGCTATCCATCAAAATTATACAAAAATCAACATTGAAATTCTGCCCACCCTATTTCTACTGGATGCATCGCTGATCAGCTATGGACCAGAGGTCATTAAATGAGCAGTGACAGGTTGCCACACTAGAATACAAAGGCAGCTACATAGCAAATAAAGATCCTTTAAAAAAATGTTGTTTATAAGGCTGGTGAGAATGATATCATAAATGTTACTGTAACAGCAAAAACAAGTGTATTCTGAGGATCAAAATGTGTATTCCCACCTTTGAGGTAAAAATGTTTTATCTGAAATGTGATGATGTTTGGGCTGAAAAAAGAACAGATTTTAAATAACTCTTCTTTCTAGTGACTAATAATAGACACAGTAACTCCAGCCAGACACCAAGGGATAAACAACCACTCCTCGTACCGATCTCATATGACATAAGATAACTAGATTAGGAGACAGATTACTTTCCTAGGATAAATCTGCAAAGCTCAGGCCTGGCAGAAACTGAATCGTGACCAGTTGTTCGATATTTTCCTTATCTCTACAAGGCAGAATTGAAAGTGTCTAAAATATAGGAGAGTGCACACAATAGCCGAGGCAACAGTGCGGCAAGTTCCAAAGTTGTCACATTATCGGCTGCCTAATGGATCTCCTGCAGGTTAACTGGTCCTTCTCTGACAAAAAATCTCCACACGGAAGAATCTGCGGCACAGAGACAGGATTTCTGTAATGGAGAAGAGACTGTCGGTGAAAGGTGCAAAACAAAAGCTCATGTGTGATAAGGGGCTTTCTGCTTCTTACCCCACCAACTGGGTGGGGTGGGGTGGGGACAAAGGAGGCAGTTGCACCAGGGCCCAATGATTCAAGAGGGCCTGGGGCTCCTGGCCACACTGCGATAGCAGCGTCTGGGAGCCCTGGGCACTTTAAATCACCACCAGAGTGCCGCTCAGCATGCTCCGGGCAGCTCTCAGGCCTGCCTGAGGTGTAGGGGGGCTAGGTGGCACTCGCTGGGCAGCGCTGAAGACTAGCTGTCCACGGCCTCATCCTTCCGTGTAAGGAAGTGCAGAGCCGGGGCCCCTCCCACCATGACCAGGGTCCCAGCAAGTCTGATGGCCTCCCTGAAGGTCACAGAAGGCCTGGATAAGTAGATCCAATGTCTTGTGCTTTGTAGGTAGCTCCAGCATCAAGAGCTCACACAGGTGTATGTCGTCCTCTGCAGACCGCAGCATACTGCTCAGAAGTGGCTCCAGATAAAAGCACGGCGGGGGATTTGGAAAGCAGGGGAGGGGCAAGCATATAGCTAATCAGCTTGTGATGTGTGGAACCCACGGGTCACATTCTGTGTACCACATTTACAGCCGTTAAAACCGTATCATGGATTGTGGCATCTGATCTCCCCTGTGAAATCTACAGGGAGGCCAGTTTTCAGCTGGCATAAATCAGCATGATCCCACTGCAGCCAGCGAACCCCCAAAAGTTGAATGGTAATCAATCCTTCCTACTGCCCCCCTGGGACTTCCTCCCTCTACTCCACACACTGCCGTTTGACATCTGTGCATGGTGGACATGACCTCCTGCCAGCTGTGATGTTTAGGTAACCCACCTCTTGAGAGACTGGGAGAATATGTGCCAATCTCCCCGACATGAGGCATATTCACCTTACAGAGCAAGACAGTCACAGTTCATGGGAGTAACTCAGATGCCCAGAGAAAACGACACAAGAAAAACAAATGCAATTTAGCACGTGACGTCTTTAGTTAGAGCACCAGGAGAACGAGAGATGAAACCACTTGTAGATCTTGGTAAGAAAAACCACCAGCCTCCTTTTCAAACTTAGTGGATAATCGCCCTGGATTTGCTCTCAGACTCCTGCAATGTTCATCCAAACCCATCAAACATCGCTTCTGTCCCAACCAGTGGAAGCTGGATTGCATTTTTTTTCCCAATGCCCACAGAGTAAAGCGAATCCAAAACAGTCTGAGAAATCAGCTCTCTGCTGCCCCTTTTGGCATGCAACCACAGGGCTTGCCTTCCAACAGATGGAAACTTTGGAAAGGAACGCCAGTTCTGTTAGCAGACTTGGGTGTACTCGTACATATTTATAGCAGCGCTTTAATTTCTGTAATTACCTGCATTATGAAGGAGATTTAAGACTGCACTGGCTGGCAGAGGGAGGAGGGGCTGGGATTCCCAGAGCAGGGGAATGGGTTCAAAGGTCAGGGCCTCTTTGGATTACACAATCTGCACTTGAACTGGGCCCCATTCTCTGCCCTGCTCTGTCTGCCCCTGTTCAGCTCTCCCCCGAGAAGGACTCCCCCAGGATGGGGCGGGAAGGAGTTCCCAGCAGATATAGAGCTGGTCATCAGCTTTTCTGCTACCCCCTTCTTTTGCTTCCAACATAGTGGTGGAGCTCTGGCTACAACTGTGCTTCCCAGTTGGAGGAGGGTTGTGGAGGAACATTGCAGGCTAAACGCATTTAGAACAGCCCCTACACTGTTCCACATTTTGCGGAGGCTAGTGCAGAAGCAGCCAGAATGTCAAACAGCTGTAAGTGGCACATGCTCCCCCCGGCCCAGCAGAGAATCTGGGCCTTTAGTACATGTGATGCAGCTGCCCTTCCCGCTGGGAGCATCATTCCCTGCATGACTCTGCACTCCCAAACCCTGCCTCCCCATCAACGTTATTTTTAGCAGCAGAGCATCTGGCTGCCTCCCCATTGCCACAGCCTTGCCTCATGACAGCCAAAGGAACTGCCAAGCCCTTCCCCAGTGCTGGAACCTTGCCTGGCTGGGGGTCACTGCTGCGTGTAGTTACAAGTGCGGCTTCAACCTGTCTTTGACTGCAGCACGTGCATAAGACCACATTGGCTCAGACCAAAGGGCCATCTCGCCCAGTGTCCTGCTTGCAAGGTGCCCCAGGGCGGATCAAGAGAAGAGGTAATCATCAAGTGATTCATCCTCTGCCACCCATTCCTAGCCCTGACAGAGGCCACGGACACCATCCCGGCCCATCTGGGCTAATAGCTGTTAACGGATCTATCCTCCATGAATTATCTAGTTCTTTTGTAAACCCTGTTATATTCTTGGCCCCCACAACATCCTCTGAAAGGAAGTACCACCTGTTGACTGTGCATTGTATAAAGAAACACTTCCTTTTGTTTGTTCTAAACCTGCTGCTTATTCATTTCATTTGGTGACCAGTAGGTTCTGGTATTAGAAGGAGTAAATCATTTTCCTTATTTACTTTCCCCATCCCAATCATGAGTCTGAAGACCTCTGTCAAATCCCCACTCCTTAGTCATCTCTTTTCCAAGGTGAAAAGTCCCAATCTTATTGATCGCTCCTCATATGGCAGATGTTCCATACCCGTACTTCAGGGTGGCCAACCCATTTTGGGCAAACAGCCAAGATAGCAGTGGATCCAGTGCGAAGAGCCAGGACAAAGTTGTCGAGCAAGAGCAGAGAAAAAAAAAAAAAAAAAAAAAAAAAAAAAAAAAAAAAAAAAAAAAAAAAAAAAAAAAAAAAGCAGCTCTGCTCCTTTAAGAAAACACGTTTAAACGCGTTTTGAGGCTTTTTGGCCACATCAGGCTCTTGCCGGCTGACGCCATCTTTAATTCTACATCTTTCATGGCTGCAAGAGACAGCTCCCCTGCCCAGGTCAGCACAAGGAGCCGGGAGGAGAGGGCCGTTTTTGGGGGCGTGGGGATGGCTTACAAGCCATGGGGAGGAAGGGGGCCTCGCAAGCCGCACCTGCGGGGCGGAGGGAGGGGGGAGGAGGAGCATGGAAGAGCCGCATGCAGCTTACGAGCCTCGGGTTGGCCACGGCTGCCTTGCTCATTTTTGTTGCCCTTTCCTGAACCTTTTCCATTTTTTTTTTAAGACGAGGTGACCACATCTGCACTCAGTTTTCAAGATGCAGATATATCATGGATTTATCCAGACAATATGATATTTACTGTCTTATGTTTCTCTTTCTTAATGATTCTCAACATTCAGTTTGCTTTTTTGACTGCCACTACATAGTGAGTGGATGTTTCTAGAAAACTATCCATAATGACTCCAAGATCTCTCTCTTGAGCTGTACAAGTTTTGAACCATGAGGATTATTAACTGTAAGAACAATTTTCCAAAGATTACTAGAGATTCTCCATCATGTGCAAGTTTTAGAAAAGAGTAGATTTTTTTTTTTAATCTGCACTTGTTCACATAGGAATTCATGAACTTCAGTGATTCTATAGGTCATACTAAATCACAGTGGTTGCTTCTGGCCTTATAATGGGTGAAGTTGGACACAACCTCACGCAAGTGACTGCTTATTTCAGAGAGGGCCTTTACTAACACATGGCAGGGTGCTCTTGGTCTCAGCTTCCTGAAGGGCAGCTCAGCTTTTGGGAGTTTGGGCCACATCGTTCTATACAGAGGCCCCTTTGGTATCTGCCGGGCACGTGTGGGACCACATGAAAGCACTCACACCTGGTTATGGGATTAATGCAGGACGGGATTAACACGTTAATTTTTTAACATGTTAATCGCAGGCATTAATGCTGCACTGCCCCTTTGAAATGCTGCTCTGGCTCTTCAAAGGGGCAGCAGGAGCAGAGCCGGGGATCAGCTGGAGTCCCCGGCTGATCCCCGGCTCTGCTGTTGCAAAGCCCCTTTGCAGCTCCAGAGCACCTAATGGGCTACCCCTTGGAAATGTCACCATGGTGCTTCCAAGGGGCAGCCCTGCATGGAGCCTGGAGGACTCCAGCTGATCCCAGGTTCCTTGCAGCACTGTCCCATTGAAATGCCGCCATGGCGTTTCAAAGGCGGGGCACACGCAATTACATTTTTTAATCTCTTGACAGCCCTAGCTCAGAGACAACAAATCCAATTCTTTGTCTTTCAAAGAAAGACAATTCTGTTCTTTCAATACAAGAACTAAGGGTCACCAAATAAAATTAATAGGCAGCAGGTTTAAAACAAACAGAAGAAAGTGTTTCTTCACTTAGCACACAGTCAACCTGTGGAACTCCTTGCCAGAGGATGTGGTGAAGACTAGGACTTTAACAGGGTTCAAAAAAGAGCTAGCTGGATTCATGGAGGTTAGGTCCATCAATGGCTATTAGTCAGCCTAGATAGAAATGGTGTCCCTAACCTCTGTCTGGAAATGGACGACAGGAGAGGAATCACATGAAGATTACCTGTTGTGTTTCCTCCCTCTGGGGTATCTGGTATTAGCCACTGTCAGCGGACAGGATACTGGGCTAGATGGAGCGTTGGTCTGACCCAGTATGACTGTTCTTATGTTCTTTTGCCTGTTTGCAGGGAGCTGCTCCTGCCGTGTTTGGCTTGTGGCTTGCAACATTAGCAAACTTTGAGCACTGCAGAACAACAGAGCTTTGTGGGACAGACACCTGCTTCCTAAAAAGGAGACATGTCTCTTGTGGGTGTCCACGTGCCACATGTCCAATCCCCTTTGTTTTTCCTCCACCCCCCTCTAGCTCCCTTTGTTTAAACAGGTCCTTGATGCTGCTTTTCATGGAGTCTTTCCAAAGCAGCTTAATCCATCAAAATCTTTCAGTGGCATCCACTGTTACATCTCAGTAAGGAGACCAGGACCAATTTAGCAGCCCCTTGGGAATGCAGTAAAGCACATTAAGTGCTCAAAAATTGCCGGCTAGTGCAAAAAGAGAGAGGTACTTCCTGCATGAGAGCAGCTAATTGGAACCATTCAGTCTGGAGACAAATCGGTCGGTGTGTCACGGTTGCTATTTACATAGGAGTCTTGGACTTACCAGCCCAGGTCAGGTTGTCTAGCGGGTGCTCCTGTCTCTGGCAGCTTCCAGTATCGGTTTCAGAAGATTGCAAAACCAGCACCAACCCACACTGCAGCCATGGAGTGTGGAAACAGCTTCCTGAGCCTCAGCTCCTGCCCTCCTAGCCAATTCCAAACGATAGCCTGTGGCCAAAGGGCTCTGCCAAGCCCTTGCTGGTGTGGCTTGCAGAGAATGCCTGGTCGGGGTGCTTGCCCATTTCCTTGTTCCCATGGTTTGGGCCTAATGTTCCTGGCTCTGCTGTTGCCAAATGGAGCTTCAACCATGACTCCAGCTACCAAATCGCAAGCCACAGACGTCAAGGAATTGCACGATAAAACAACAAATTACAACCAAGCCCCCAGACAATAATGGTATTGTCCATTAAAAGCCAAACCAGATACACGGTAACGGAAGGCAAAAATCTCCACTCCACCCATGGGCACCTCACACGTCAGTTATTTACACTTTTCAAAGGACTAACCTCCTGTCAGGCCGATGACACTGTAAATTGTCAATAAGGAAACTAAGTACCTCCTAAATTATGGACGGAGTTGCCCAAATGCAGTGTCTCCAGCTTCCCTTGCAGGGTCCCAGGAGAACAATTGGTCAGGCATTTGAGTACACAGGGGCTAGCCAGTCAAAGGCAAAGTGCTTGAGTCTCAGTTACACTGGGGCCTTCAAGCCTGCCATTGTGGTGCAAAGGGGCCAGGGTGTAAACGGGAGTCAGGTGCAGAGTTTTAAATAGTCTCATGACAAAGCCAGTCTTCACTCTGAGGTTTAATTGCATAGCAACTCGGCTGACACGCCAGAGCCTTGCCTACAAGGAACAGATCATCAAACTTCTATTGCAAATACAGATGCTCCCTCCCGCAGTTCCTGGACGTACCCAAGCCCCAGTGAGGTGCACCTGTGTGCCAAGAGGCCGTGCTGGTCCCTCCGCGGGCGGGAGCGCAGAATGGATTGACGATGCCAAGGCCGCTTGTAGGGAAGAGGTGGGCTTTAGACCCAGAGGAGGCTTTAGCAACAGAAAGGATACAACTCGCCTTTCCCTTTTCCCCACGTTCCCAGGAGGGATTAGAGAGCAGGCCGGCCAGCCAGGTTATTGCTACTGCCCGTTGCTTTGCTTAGCATGTACAAGGTCAGGTGCCAGTTCACTCAGATGCTCCAAGATCACTTCAAAACCAAGGGCCAGAGAGGGTTGGACCAAAGATCCATCTAGCCCAGTGTCCTGTCTGCCGACAGCGGCCAACACCAGGTGCCCCAGAGGGAATGAACAGAACAGGGAATTAAGTGATCCCTTCCTTGACACCCATTTCCAGCTTCTGACAAACAGAGGCTAGGAACACCCTCCCCACCCCTCCTGGCTAATAGCCATTGATGGATTTGTCCTCAATGCATCTACCTCGCTCTTTTATGAACCCTCTTAAAGACCTGGTCTTCACAACATCCTCTGGCAAGAAGTTCCACAGGTTGATTGAGCGTTGTGTGACAAAAAACTTCCTTTTGTTATTTTTAAGCCTGCGACTTATTAATTTCATTTGGTGACCCCCTCGTTGGTGTATTATGGGAGCAAGAAAACATTTCATCTGCTAATTTTGCCACCTCTTTCTTCAGATCATTTATGAATATACTGAATAGGACTGGTCCCAGTACAGACCCCTCAGGGACACCACTATTTATCTCTGCCCCTTCGGAAAACTGACCACTTATTCCTATCCTTTGTTTTCTATATTTTAACCCATTACCAACCCATGAAAGGACCTTCCTTTTCAACCCACCACAGCTTACATTGCTTATGAGCTTCTGAGGAGGGACCTTAGCAAAAGCTTTCTGGAAATCTAAGTACACTGTAGCCACTGGATCCCCTTTGTCCACATGCTTGACTACTCCCTCAAAGAATCTTAGTAGAGTGCTAAGGCATGCTTTCCCTTTACAGAAATCATGTTGATTTTCCCCCCAGCAAATTATGTTCATCTTTGGGTCTGGCAATGATGTTCTTAACTATAGTTTCAACCAATTTGCCCGGTACTGAAGTAAGATTTATGGGCCTGTAATTGTCAGGATTACCTCTAGAGCCCTTTTTAAAAATTGGCATCACATTAGCTATCCTCCAGTCATTAGGTACAGAAGCTGTTTTGACAGGTTACAAACTACAGAACTCACAGGTGACTGTCAGCTGGCCCTTGGTAACTTGTTACGGGTTAGTTTATCAATTTGTTTCCAAAACCTCCTCTAATGGCACCTCAGTCTGGGACAATTCCTCAGATTTGCTACCTAAACTGCTTAAGAGCAAACCTCCTAATCCCAAGCTCGTCTGTGAGCTGGGGGCATGGAAAAGGGAGGCTGCCAGTAAGAGGGATCAGTTTAACAGGAACATTGGCAATGAGAAAAGCACGTAGACCTGTAGGCTACGTCTACATTGGCGCGCTTTTGCGCCAAAGCTATGCAAATGAGGCTTAGCGTTAGAATATCGCTGAGCCTCATTTGCATAACTAATGATCCGCCATTTTCGCGGACCAGGCTCTTGCGCAAGACGGGGCTGTCTACACTGGCCCGTCTTGCGCAAGAAAAACCCTTTTGCGCAAAGCCCTTATGACGATCATTTTCAGGCATAAGGGCTTTGCGCAAAAGGGCTTTTCTTGCGCAAGACGGGCCAGTGTAGACAGCCCCGTCTTGCGCAAGAGCCTGGTCCGTGAAAATGGCGGGTCATTAGTTATGCAAATGAGGCTCAGCGATATTCTAACGCTAAGCCTCATTTGCATAGCTTTGGTGCAAAAGCGCGCCAATGTAGCCGTAGCCGTAGTGTCCAGCGTGGTAGCCACTAGCCACGTGCGGCTATTTGGCCGGTTGAGGGTGGTGTACTGCTTTGGAACTGGTTGGACACCACTGCTAGACACAAGTATCAGGCGTTGTCACGTCCTCTTCCAATGAATTACGGGGAACATTTTAGCTCTGGGTTATACAAGTGCTCTGGTGCCCTGCAGGATATTCCTAGCCGTCTCCCATGACCAAAGCATGCTGGCAGTTGTGCAGAATGCTTGCATTCCAGGGATCGCCTAGTAACTTACAACAGAAATGCACAGGCAACCATGAGAGCTAACATGGTCCTCCAGGAACAGACGAATAAGGAGCAGATGGATTTGATCAAGGGCAACTGTTAAGACCACATTTCTGTCTGGGTTTGTATTGCAAAACAGGGGCCTCTGATTGGTGCTGCAGCACCAGTAATTCCTACTGCAAAGATACTGAATTGTGAGCCAGAGCCGCTGCTTTCCCGGGTGCACACAACTCCCCATCCTGCTGGTCAGATCATTACAGCCGCTGTCGCCCCGCGAGAACCCCACCACGCTTTCAAGGGGCAGCACATTCATTTTCATTCAAGGGGCCTGAATCAAGCGAGGGGAAGGGATTCCTCCAAAAGGCAG
>JANRFK010006688.1:3018905-3045751 GCA_030068395.1 Apalone spinifera | reverse complement strand
TGTCGACCTGCCTAATCTGCATCCCTCTGCCGACAGAGGGATACAGTCTAGACAGACCCTGAGGGCCCAGCTCTGCACAACAGTGCAGACGTCAGGGCACGAGTTCCACAACACCCTTCCCCCTCCCCGCCCAACTGGGTCAGGACCTCTAGAGCACTGGGACATTTCCAATTCCAACGTGAATTATGAAATTTACAATTTTTAAATTCCTATGACCATGACATTGGCAAAATGGACTCAATTTGGGAGGGCCCGAACTATGGGTCCTCGAGCATGAGAGTCAGTCGACAATCAAGTCCCACCAAGGAGTTAAGTCTTTAGGCCCAGACTTTTAAGAGCTCCTGAACTTAAACGGCACGTCCATGTACCCGAGAGAGTTCGCACAGCAGCGGAGGACTGGGAAGATGGACAGGGAACAGATTTTCAAAGGATCAAGTGGCAGATACCCAAATGTAGGTGTGGCCTGGAAAAATCTCTCCATTGTCTCAGACACCTCCCTTCCCAGTCACAAGGGCATAACATTCCCCCGCAACACCAGCAGCTGCTAAGAATGGCAGGGCAGTCGTGTATTTTTAGTGGCCTTAACAACGCTTGGCAGCTGAATACAAGAGGAGCCAGCATCATGTGCCCACCCACCCCTCCACTGAGAACCAAAACGTGCTCTGTGGACCACCAGTTGTTCCAGGGCCATAGCTTGAGATCCACTAGGATATACTGTAGCATACACAATATTGTTTTACTGAATGGGGGCCTTAGTACACAGGTCACAGAAGACCATCACTGAGCAGACACATGACCCCATGGGAACATCTCTTCTGGTGGGAGAACCAAATTCAAGAGGGTCAGTGGTTTTGCCTTAGACTACTTTTTCTCTTGCAATTTACCTCCAATTCCTCCAAATCCTTTCACAAATTGGGATCCTTCCTGTGACTTGTCTGTAACAATTTCCAACGTGGCTCCGAATTTCTTGTAGTTGTTAGCAAACCACTCCAGAAGGGGCATGCTTTCTATCAGCTCGTGTTCCTGGCCGGTCTGCAGACGAAGAAAAACAAACAAAAAAAAGAGACGTCTGGTCTACACGGTGCTAAGTCAACAGCTAATGCTAGGTTCACACCCTCAAGCCAGGAAGAATCCTTCCGCCAACCTAACCGCCACCACCACGCGAGGAGGTGGAGTTCCTCCCACGACAGAAAGGCCCTATCTTTGCTCTAGGAAGGGTCTATGTTCCGGGCATGACCGTAGCATAGCTGAAGAGCCGTAGCTGTGCCACTGCAGCAGGCATGGCCCAGGGACATTTCTTTAGCTTCAGGCATCACGTCATCGATGGGAGTCGCCTCTTTGGCAATCACACAGCACTGCTGGTGCTATCAGAGTCCTACCCCCCCCCGCGCCCTCCGGTTTCTAGCTCTGTAGGTACACCGCTGGCTAAGCATGCAGCTCCAAGCCTGCTCAGGGCACAGGGCCGGGACCAAAGAGATGCTTGGTGCTGGGCACGTGAGGGAGAGCTCAGAAAGTTCTGGAAGGTCTTGTCTACGTTCCGTCTCCACGCTTGGGGGCGAGTGCAAGGGAGGGAATCGGCGACATCGGGATGAACGAGGCCATCTCCAGCCACGGCCTCTTGGACAATCTGACAGATCCCTTGAAACCTCTTCATTGGGTGTCCTAGGCGAGCACTGAGGCAGAGGGGTCGGGGCTTAAAGGGAGGAAGGTGCAATTTGTCTGGCCAGCCTCAGCCCAACCGTGAGCCTTGTACCACCATTACCCTCAGGGCCCTCATGCTACACGGCAAGCTGACAGCAAAGCCAAGTGAGACGGACTTGGTTATACTAGCCGCATGGTCAAACCGCAGCGGGGCAGCATCTTTTCAGTGCTGCCTTTTCCACGGGGACAGGGCCCCGTCTGCCTGCCCCAGCAAGCAGAGGAGAGGGGCAAGTCGCATGGGAGAGCACTGATGTTCCTCCAATTTGGGATGGACAGCCCCTCTATGCCCACACTATGGTGGATAATCGACCAACTCCCAGCATGTCTAGGAGCACAATCTCCATCGCCTTGCGCATGCGATCCCATCTGCTTCATCCCCCTATGCTGGGGTACTGCAGCACAGGGCAGTGAGGAATGGACCAAAAGAGGGAAAGCTCAAGTAGAAGAGCTAGGTTCAGCTGTGCTTGCCTAGTCCCTTTTAATTCATCTTCCAAACTCCTCTGACCAGAGAGAGTCCAAGCAAGGAACCCAATTAGGAAAAGCCAACCAGGTCAGAACCTGGAGTCACATTCAAGGCAAATAGGAGAGAGAGCCGCCCATCATAGCAAGACTGTGTCAAGAAGCCTGAGAGCACAATTCAGTGAGAAATGTTGGCGCATTAGCTAGCTGTGTAGGAGTCCCAAGTCCCTACAGCACAATCATCCTTGAGTGTACAAGGCCAGGCGTGGGAATACCTCTTTATCTGTGAAGTGGGATTTGTCTTTCTCTTGTTCTGGTGTCAAATAGAGAATCTTCTCCTCTGAGAGAGAGAGAGAGAGAAACAAGGTTAGAGACTTGACAGAACTAGCAGCAGGTTAGAAAGTCTGCAGCAGCCACCCCAACAGGCGGCTCAAAGGTTTCTAAATCCCTTCCTTTCTGGTTGGGCAAGCACAGAGCACAAGGCTGTGCACTGAGCACAACGCGCAACGCTGGCTGGGGCAGGCACGAAACGTTGCTTCTGGCCAAAAGAACAGAGCAATTTGAGTGGTGTTTTGGGGAGGGGCCGAGTGGCCTGGTGGCTGCAGTCACGTCAATCTCACACTGTCTTATGGAAGCGTGAAGTCGCATTGCAGGGAGTAACTTCTGCAAAGCTGCATCTTCAAGGTCCGCGTAGCCACGCCCCTCCCGGGTCTGCACCCCACCCCCCGCTCTCTCCCAAGCTAGTAACTAGGGACGTGAAAGCCTAACCGATAACCAGTGCGGGGGCTGGAGCAGCTCCCCGTCTGCTGCGGGCAGGAGGCTGCTCCAGCCCCCAGAGGGGGCCTACTCTTAGCCAGAGCGGGGGGCTGGGAGTAGGAGTCCTGGGGGCTACTCCAGCTGGGCTGGATCTGTCGTCCTCCCCCCCCCCCCCCCCCCCCCCCCCCCCCCAGATCCCACTGAATCAGGTTAACCCAACGTTTAACCAGTTAACTGATTGACTGCGATTTTACATCCCCCCCGGAAGGATTTCTATAAAACCTCCCCTTACGGAGTCTTGCAAAGCAGACCGCAGAGATTTCCTAAGGAACACAGGCCAGCTAACCGCCTCCAGCCCGGACGCACAACGTACCTTCTGTGCCTTGGCAATGGAGAACGTATCTCATTATATCCAGATTTTCATAAACTATCAGGATCTCTACTGCTCCCATTTCCAAAGCTTTCAGCGTGTCCTCCACCCCAAAGCAGTACTTCCCCGTGTCCTGGCTGATCTCATCGAAGTATCGGCCTGCATGGGGAGACACCAGAGAAACCCTCGTGAACGGAGACCATGTCCCGGGACGTTTCACTAAACTTAGCCAGCTCTGTCAGGAGCACAGCAAAGTGCGACAGAGGCTAACCTAGCGCCCAGCCATCAACCACAAGCAGGCACTGAACTTGACTCTCCTTCCGTGCAAGGCAGCTGCTGTTCCAGCCTCAAATGGTGGGTCTTACCAAGTGTGGTCTGCTAACCAGCGTGAGGAGCAGATCGTTTCTGGAGGCAGTATTAAAAAAAAGCAAAAGCCTAACCCCCGTTCTCTTGGGGACAAGAGAGATCAGAGGCAGCGTTTCCCTAGACTGCTTTGGGAGGCCTGAAACTCAAGCTGGCCTGCATGAAAGCATCAGGAATAGGGTGGGGAGAGCACAGCAGGAGCAGTCTGGCAGGAAAGGGGAAGTTGTCCCCACTACCAGCACCACCTTGCATTTCCATGGGCGATTAAGCATCTGGTCATTCCCTGTCACAACACGGCATGTCAGTCAGTGATACGGTTATCCAGGGAGGTAACAGCCAATGGGCGGTCTCATCTGTACCGATGAAACTCCTCAGACACAATGACCGAAACGATGCAGCCAGATGGGGCCCTTTTGCTGCTGAGGCCCACAGGCCCACTTGGCAGGGACTTGCCCCAAGTCATACAGCGAACTGATAGCAGTGCTGGGAATCGAACCTAGATCACTCAAGTTGAAGTTCTGTGCCCCAACCACAAACCCAACAGTCCCCTCCAGGACACCATGGGGTGACACACTTGGGGTCTTCGACTAAAGCAGCAACTGAAGGCACTTCAGTGTGTCTGGGTGGACCAGGCCAGAAGTGGGTGTAAGTGACCGATGCAAGGCCAGCAACTGCCAGGTCTCCCTTGGCACCACCTGAATAGGACATTGGAAGGACTGCACACAGGGCACCTTTGTGGCCAGAGAGAAGCGGAAGATTTATTCTACATTGAGGCAGCATTTGAAGTTGTGTTTGGAGAAGGCAGGTCGCTGGCATCCCCTTCCGCCCAACTTTCACATTAGGACTGAGCTAGCGCACCAAAGCCACAGCCGCACTGGCGTGAGGAGCAAAGCAGGGCAAGGAGGAGACTAGCAATGAAGATGTATTCATAATAATAATGGAGATTGCCTATCTCCTAGAACTGGAAGGGACCTTGAAGGTCATCTAGTCCAGTCCCCTGCCCTCACAGCAGGACCAAGTACCACCCCTGACAAATTTTTGCCCCAATCCCTAAATGGCCTCCACAAGGATTGAACTCACAACCCTGGGTTTAGCAGGCCAATGCTCAAACCACTGAGCTATCCCTCCCCCCAATTCAATTCGTACCTATTAGTTTCTTCTCTTGGATGAATTTCACGTTGGAGAGGACCTCAGTGGACAACTCAATTGCTTGATTGAATCCATTTTCTCCACCATACGAAATATCAACTAGTTTCAGCACTTTGGATTGCAACCGCTACACAAAAAAAGTCCGTGTTAGCCAACCTGTTGAGCAGCACGGCTGGGCAATTATTTCAGAAACCCATTCAAATAAAAAAAAAAAGCGCCTGAAAATTGCTACACTGGTAATCGGACTTCAGAATCTCTGTATGCGAGTTCTAAACATAACGGGCAACTGACACTTTCAGAGAGCAGGGCCAGAGAGATCCAGTTTAGAGGAGTTTAATTCTAGTGAAATTTCTACTTTTTGCTTGGGAACAAAAGGAAAGACTACGAATTCCACTTTTAGCATCCCACCAGCGACTCGCCATTACTAAGCAAAACCCGAGCTCCCTGCAAAACACAACCCTTCCGTTGTGCGTTCTCAGTTGGGTTTCTCCTGAAGAACACATGCCAGCCATGGGCCACAGCAACCGCTAGCATCAGGACGACACTGGTCAGTCCTTAAGCAGGCAGGCTGTAGGTGTCACTTCGCAAGTGGACTTCCTGTGTGCTTACCTGATCAAACATGTCCGACTGACTCAGTTCAGTTTTGAAGTCAGCGGATCCAGCTAAGACGAGACCAGCCACATTCACCTTATCCCCGGAGATAAAGAGCTGCACAGCCGTCTCCGCTACCTTCCTTACGTAGTTGTGTCGCTTTTCCATCCTCAAACGAGCAAAACGCAAGGCAGACTGACCTCCTCTACCTGTAAGAGAACGGATGGAATGTAACCACCGGGAGGCCCACTTCCACAGAAACCCCAGCCAGGTCAATTAGAGCAAGCGAACCCAAGAAAGGATGCAATTTTATCTGCTCTGAGCAGAGCTAAGGGAATTCAATTCAAACAGCAGAGAACAGCCAAGCAGGGCCCAATCATCAGGTGACTTCCTCCATGCGAGGATGTCACAATGAAGCCTGAAGAACGACCAACTGGTCAACCTGCACGAAAGCAGTTTGCAGTAACGTATGTCAACAGATACTTCTCCATGCACAAGCTCTCCCTGGAAATGTGAGGGTTACACCAATGCAGTTCACGTTGGTGAAAATCACCAGACTGCTGCACTAACTGAACCCTTTCTATGCACTGATTTAGGGCCTCTGGCCTACAGTTCTCCACAAGTTTAGCTACACTGGGCAAACTTAGATGCAACAGACAGTTAACCAAGACTGGACAACTGCTGGGTAAGTACTATTCCCTACCATTTAGATAGCGGAGGAAGATATTTAATAGCCTTGCTTGCACCCCAGACGCCACACTGAATTGAACATTTCAAAGTCCGCTGAACTCTGTGCCGTTAGCCTGCTAGCGCTTCTTGTGGCTTTGACAGCACCAGAGGGCAAGCAGTTCCACTGAGATTTTCTTGCAAGAGGTCAGTGTCAGACGCACACACCTTAAAGGCAAGATTCAAAGGCGCTTTCTGGTGTAATTTAAGCATCTTTGTTTTGCACAACTCATTTGTGAGCACCCAAGTTTGGGGTCAAATTTGACTGGAAAGTGTCCTTGTATATGGGTTAGCTGTAGGGACGTAAAATCCCCTGTAAATTGTTAAATGGCTAAACTATAGAGCCGGGCACCAATTAACCGGTTACGCCAGTAAGGTAATGCTTACCAGTTAACCGGTTAAACCTGTACACCCCTAGCTAGCAGTGCATCATGCTGACTTGCTAAGAGTTTAAGACTAATAGACGATGGCAGGGAAATGAATTGCAGGATTTGTATGTTACTGGTTTCATTCTTTCACATGTATCTAGGTCTCTTAATATTTCATTGTCTAAGTCAGCTAGATATTTCTCCAAGGTGTAGAATTACACACTCTCTGCATCGTTAACTGTACTTTCCACTCTTCTCTGCGCCTCCACGTTCCCTTTCCGTGGGAGGCATGTAAGGTTTGTATTACTGCATTACCATGCTTCTTTGGGAGATCCACAGTGAACTTGTGCAGGACTTCTCTTGTGTTTCCTTGAAGAGTTCCAAAGAGCGCGCCACTACCATCTATTACGATAAAACCAAACTTGCTATCATCAGACAGTAGCGCTGTCAGAGCCTGAAACGGGAACACAACACAATTAGCAATAAATGCCATCAGCCAACCAACCAGCTGATCAGTGTGATGACTAAGCAGAGCAGCGGTTCGTTAAGAGAGACCACCACGCACAACGCAGATCATTACAACAATGGTTTAGTGGCCGTGGACATTTTTATGAGGCAGCCAAGGTGAAATTGACACAAATACCGAAGAAAACACTTGATTCTTGGTTACTGACTTGTGCCCAGTACTACTGAGTGTTAGAGCAAGGCGCTGATGCTGTGTATCAGATGCAAGTTCTCCCCTATTTGCAGTGGTTTTGGTCAACTGTTCAGAAAAACTAGAGAGTTACCTCTGTGTACCCATATTAGCTTTCCACATTCAATTCCTATTCTGCTTAGATGGGTGGAGAGGAAGCTGAACTCATTTTCCTCACGTGCCTGTCTGGGGACTTATGTTTCATTGGGTCCTCCAAGTTGGCTCTATCAGTGTAATGCTGCTGGGTTTTACTATATCAGTCCCCAGAGCCTTAGCATTAGCGCTGCAGCTACCAAGTAGAGTCAACATGATCACATCTGTCTAGCAGACAGTCTCGCAATGTTGACAGTCATGAAATCCAGGGCAACTATGATAAAACGACACCGTTGCAGATTACAGGATCATTTGTAACAGGATTTGATGTATTAGCGATGGGTGGAAGGAGGACACAGCCATGACATCTATTGGAAGACCACGTATCTCCTTCCTCCTGCAGTGAAGGTTTAGCAGGGGATGCCTCTGAGTTGGCTGCTCCCTTCGGAGCCAGCAAGCCTTATAATCATTGCTCACTGACTAGGACTTGTCAGTTGCCTCCTTCCAAAAACTGCTTCCGCTGTTTGTTCCTGGATCACAGGGAGGAACGTTTCAAGCAGCCAGTGAGCAAAGATTCACATTTGAAGTTCGACTGTTTCTTGCCCTATTGCAGGAATTTCAGAATCTGTAACCGGGACCCGAAGTTTCATATTAATGTGACAGGTTCTCAGCAATCTGGAAGTGATGCTGTTTACTTGCTACCAAGTGGCTTAAACCCGGCACATCCTTCAGTGAAATTATTAGAATGAACAGCTGGAACAAAACGCATCAGTTACCTTTATCCAAAAAAGCAATCAAGCCTGTGGATTTTGAGTTAAGCACCAGGGAAACAAATGGTATTAATGGGAGGACAGTGGCAAACTTTTTTTTTAATTAATTTATGAGTAGTGGTAGTAGAACTGGCATGTTACACTGCAATCTATTTAACTGGGCAGTGCCAAGTGAGTTGGGAGATCAGGAATAGCATTCCAGCCCAGGTATAAAAAAGTCATTGTAAATCCATTAGAGACAGATTTCAGAGTTCAAACTCCTCTTGGGAAGTGTCTTCAATTTCACAGGTGCAATAAAATAAATGGAGGAAGTCTTATCAGATCTCATGACTGCCAAAAGGTAAGGGACTAGAATCGTGTGTTCTTGATTTATTCTGGTTTAAAAATAAGTATCCAATGGTCATCAGTGATTTCCCTTTCATTGATGCTCTGCCATGCATTATATTGCTCTGGTTAGAGAGCCGAACAAAAGGGCATGTTGCTTTTTTGTAAGGCTGTTCTTGCAGCCCGGGTTTCATCCCTTTTTAGCCATCATTTAAAAGGGGCTCTTGTTGCTCCCTGATCGCCATCCACTCGTTTGCCAAGATAAAGGTTCCACCTCCTGTATCCCAGGAGCAAATAAGGATTGCACCTTTCACTTTACGCATCAAAATGAACAGCAATTGTGGCATGTGGATCTCACTGGCCCGGCAGAACTGACTGCAGCTCTCTTTCCATATGTACTGATTGTGCGACAAGCCAAGCTAGGAAAACTGGAACTAAGCACCTACTCAGCAAGGACAGGAAAAGCAGATCGGCCAAGGTACAAGGCACCATGATTGTGTGTCTGACTGCAGCTATTACAGTTTGAAAGCGAAGAACATTCTCTTGCTGACGATGCAACGCCCGCTCCAGTTATTTGCTGGGCTGCAGCGACGGTTTTCGGAAGGGTTCAGCCCACTGACGCTGACGGTTCTACCTCTAATGCTGCTGACAGACTGCAGACTACTGTTCCCCTCTCAAGACTCCGGGTCCCCGCACTACTTGCTGGAGGACTTGTATCCCTGGTCTTTCCCACATCCCTAGGTTTACTTTTTTGGGGACCTTTTCCCTTCCCTTTTTTCATATGGTCTCTTTCCCCAGCTGAGAGAGTTGGAGCTTCAAGCAGCCCTGTCTCTCCTGGACAGCAGGCTGGTGTCCCATCTAAGTAGGGAGACCAGCACTAGTGCCAGCAACTCCTGGCAGGCTAAAGGCATGTTTGGGAGCTCTCCCAGCAGTATACCCCCAAGGGGAAGGGACTGAGTATGTGCCTCACGTCTCATACAAACAGAGAGACAAAGCCTATCCCAGAGTACCTACAATCCCTAGGAGGCTGGTAATGGACCTTCTCATTTGGATCGGACAATCCATCTGTGATCAGACTCCAGCCACAGATATGTACATGGTCAGACTACGGACTTCCTCCTTCAGGCGCATGCTCTCATATTCGAGGTCAGCAAAGTATCTCGCGGAAAGAGGCAGTACAGTTCACAAGTGCATGGTGCAGCCTGACAACAGACAGCCTGTGCAAAGTGAAGACTAGCCTGCAGGCTACGTTCCGTCCTGTCTCACTGTTCTCAGAATCAGCTGCAATCTGCCTCCTAAGTCACTGGTATGACTCAGCGAGGCAGCGGCCTGGGAAGGAATGAACTCTCTGCTGCTGGAGGACAGAATAGGGTTTGCTAGAAATGCATGCGCATGGATCACATAGAACAAAGGCATCTAGACAGGCCAGGGTAATACCTTTGCTAAGCTACCTGGCTTCAGCCTAGTCTTTGCTTGACTTGAGCGTTGCTTTCTTAATGCATCCTTATGGACAGTTTACGTCACTGACAGCTATAATATAGGATAAAGGTGATGCTTGTACTACGTGAAAGGCCAGAGTTAAGAGGAAGTTAATCCGCACACAACACACAAAGACATTGACGAAACAGGAAAGTCCCTGCCTCGGTATGATCAGAGTAAGTAAACCAACTGGGATAGAGATGAAAATAGCCTGGACAACAAAGGCAGTGGAAGTGAGGTTTCCTCAAGCACGCAAGATAGGTTATGCAAGACAACGTTGACTAGATGGCCCGAATACGGAAAGGCAGAAATATGCTGATCCGTTAAGGGACAGTGGCACTCTGGAAGGAGACTCCATCGTGACGTGCCTATGCCCCAGGAGAAGGTAACTGATCAATACCTTTTTCTAGTTATCTGTCATTCAAACAGATACATTACTACTAGGCTTACAGCACCCATCAACGCAAAGCCATGCTCTTGGGTTTGAACGAATAAACGTAAGCGGCGTGGGCCCGTGCGTGGCAATCCTCATTCAACATGCTGCTCCGCTCCCTTCGGCAAGAGCAAGGCAAGTTTGGCAGCAAGACCTACACGAGAACTAGTGACACAAGAACAGAGGCATCTCGACCTTTTACTAAGCCTGGCTTCCAGCACGGCTGTCAGGGATGCTAGACAAGGTCTGCCACCAACTCCCCAGAGAAGGGCTATTAAGTTCATCTGCAGCAGAGCTCCCGAGGCATCGGGAACTTGGGATCTCACCACACAAAACCCCTCCCAGCATACAGCATGCATTTCTAGCCCACACCAAATACACAAAGAGCTGGTTTCCTCTTAAGGTCTGCTTCTCTGGGACGTCTGGCCACACGTACGATAGGAATTACTCAGCAAGCCCAGCGCAGCTGTTTGAAATGCATCATGATGCTTTGGCTACGGCAAGACCCGTGAGTAGTCCAGGATCTCTCCTACCTCCGTATGGAATTTGTTGTCGCACAAATACAACGATGTATTGATTGGTTTGAAAGGCTCAAAGTCAATGTTCACTTTCTTTTCTTTTCCTTCTTCTGTCACAATTGTTCCACAGTAAACAACCAGGCCATTTGGAGGTACTGTAAAGGACACAAAGCACCACAATTTAGATCACCAGCTATTACATTTCTCCCTCCTCCCTGTAACACCCTGTTAGGTACTTGAAGGCCTCTATCACGTCCCCTCTCAGTCTTCTCCTTTCCAAACTAAACAAACCCAATTACTTCCGCCTCCCCTCATAGGTACTATTTTCCAGACCTTTCATCATTTTTGTTGCTCTTCTCTAGACTCTCTCCAAATTCTCCATATCTTTCTTGAAATGTGGTGCCCAGAATGGGACACAATACTCCAATTGAGGCCTAATCAGCGCAGAGTAGAATAGAAAAATTGTGTGTAATGCTCATGTTCCTGTTAACACATCCCAGAATCAGGTTTGCTTTTTTTTTTTTTCTCCGCAACAGCGTCACACTGTTGACTCCTATTTAGCTTGCACCCCACTGTGCCCCCTAGATTCCTTTCTGCAGGACTCCTTCCTACACAGTCACTTCCCATTCTGTGTGAAACCAGCTAGAAGCAGGGATGTAAAACCCCATGTAAATGGTTAACTGACCCGGTTAACCAATTAATGGGGTTGCAGCAGGGCTGAAGCAGCCCCGGGCCCACCATGGACAGGAGCAGCCCCCTGCACACAACAGATGGGACGTTGCTCCAGCCCTCACTGGTTAATTGAACTGGCAAGCAGGGCCCAATAAGGGTGATGCTTACTGGTTAACCTTTCACATCCCAGCTAGAAGGCAAGTATTTACAAAACGGAAGACTTGGGAGAGGGTTGAAAGGTATCACCCCATAAAGACCATCAATTCCTACATGGCAGATCTCCAAATCCGGTCCGATCCTGCAGCCCTTGTGTGTGCACAGTCCTACTGGAATCACACCACTTGCTTGAACAAAGGCTGCACAAGCAGACCCTTTTCCAGGATACACCTTGACGGCAGGCTTTACCTTCTCTCCCATTCGCCCATTTGTCATTTCATACAGAGAGGCTCACAGATCAACCAGCGCCAGGGCCAGGTTAAGCAGGCCAGTATGGATTTCACACTGAAGAACCCACAAAGCTGTCAACGATCAGAACTGGGCCTCCCCACCCAAGCCTGGCTTGCTTAAAACCCCTTGAGCAATTCAACGAACCGATGGCGAGAGGCAGCAACAGACAACATGCTTGAAGAACTTAGGGTCTGCCTTGGCCAGCCTGCTGTAAAAGCCCAAGCAAACGGCTAAGGAAGGACAGTTTGCCTTGGGAAAACATACAGCCATGGTGCCATGTGTTACCTTTGTTATAGAGTTTAAGTCTTTGCTGTACAGATGTAATGGCTCCCAGCACTGAAAGGCGATTCACTCGAGACTTGATGTTTGATGCAGTACCAAACTCATCTGCTAACATTTTTGCCACTCGTGAAATCTGGTCTTTGGGGGGAATGATCAACGAAATCATGCTGGTGCCATTGCTGAGGAAGAAAAATAAAATGGGGTTAATCCCAGGAATTAAGACAGCACATTTTACTTAGAATACACAAATGTCATTGATATGAACAATGCTTGGACAAAAAGGGTGTGTCACCTCCCCATTCACACTGCTCATTCTCCTTGTTGTCCACTAGGACTCAACGCATCACACAGGAATTTTGGCTCCCTCACTGGGACACTGCTGCCAGAGTGGTGAGGTACACAGACCAGCATCTGGGCAGGCGTCTTTCACTCTGGGCCTGTTGCAGCTAAAGGGCGTGAACACTGCAAGGCAAACGAGAACTGTCCAACCCCTTCTTCCCGCAGAGTGGCTTTTTTTAATCAGTTCTGTTCTTCCAGGACAAAGAGCAAGATCCAAAGCTGGTTTCGGAGCCTCCTTCCATGTCAGTTTTTAGACAAGTCCAAAGGGAAAGGGACTCCGGAAAGAACAGTTCACAGAGTAACCAGAAGCCCTGTCCCATCCCACACAACCATGGAAGCCATTTGAAAGCAACGAGTTTGAAACACGCATGCAAGTGGGATGCAGCTACTAAACCGGGGTGGACGATAATTTTTCATGGGGGCCACTCCAAGATTTTGGAATGTGGTCAAGGGCTGCCACTTCCCCATGGAGGGGGCGCAGGGTCTGGGGCGGAGGTTGGGTTCAGAAGGGAGCTCAGGGTAGGAGACTGGGGTGCAGGAGAGAGTGTGGGGTCTGAGAGGGAGTTTCAGTGAAAGACGGGATTGGGGTGAAGGGCCTGGGAGCGGGTATGGATGCAGGAGAGAAGTGTAAGAGGGGAATGCAGCATCTGGGAGTTGTACCTGGGGGAGGAGAAGGGGTCTGGGTGATGACCTGAGGGACAAGGAAGGGGTGGGATGCCAGAGGCAGGCTGTGGCTGGGAGGTGCCTTCTTAAGTGGCTCCTGGCCAGCACTCCTGCAGCAGGCTTCTCTGCTTGCCAGCAGCCCCAGACCGCTCAAAGCGGCTGGCTGCTCCCTGTGGCGCTCTGCTTCACACACGGCCCCCAGCCCCAGCCCAGTTTCTCAGCTCCTATTGGTTGGAGACTAGAGCTCTCCCTACAGCACACTATTACTTAAAGACAACTGATGTGTGGCTTGCATTAAAAAAAAAATATTCCTCCAACAGGGAGAAAGGCTTTTTGCCACGTTCAGGTCCATACACGGTGCGCACTCCTCTCACTGCGGAGCCCCGGAGATTTCACACAAGACTCGCTCCCCCTCCTCCACTGAGACCACTGATGGGAAGAGATCCTAGGCCGAGGCAGGAAGGTGGCCTGGTGTAGAACAAAATGTGGAAAGAGCACTTAGGAGGCGCCATACATGGGCCTACTGGCCTGGTCGGTTCTCAGGTCCAAGAGCGTCCATCACAGCTACAGCTTCTTCAACCAGTGAGGAGTAAGAATGTTAAAATGCGATTCGTTTACTAATCGAGTAGCCGATAGATTGGTTTTATCGACTGCTTGGATTAGTCGATAAGGGGAGGTAGTTCTAGCAAAGTCTGGCTCACGCCGGGTTCACACCATAACCTCTCCAGCTACGCTCTGCATTTTACAGCACAGGGAAGCTGGCTCAGAAACACTGGGTCATTCCCTGCTCCGTGAGTCTTTAATAAAAGACCCACAGAGCAGGGAATGACCCAGTGTTTGAGCCAGCTTCTCTGTGCTGTAAAATGCAGAGCGGCAGCCAGGGGGGGATGCTACTAGTCGATAGCACTAACCAGTAAGTTGCTGCTTATTAGTTGCTAACATCCCTAGTTGCTACCATCCCCAACGAATTCAGCCTTCACATCCCAACTTTGTTTCCCCTCCCCCCCCTAAACTCACGTTCCTGAAGCACCCTCTCCCCTGAATTTCACCCTCTCCTAGAGCATGCCACGGTACCCACTCTAGCTCTAGACGAAGATCTGAGACACACCAACCAGCACACCTCGTTTAGCTCCTGCTCCCTTCCCTTCCAGCTCTTTGCAAGGACACTCCCATAGTCCACATCTTGATGGGCGGTGAGACAGTTTGGGCCACACCCCACGGCTACGGTTCTAGAGGAAACTACAGTACCGTGTCTAATTACCATGCCACCTATAAAACCCACTGAAGATCGTAGTAAGGAATCCCGGTGCAATGAACCACTCTCAGCCTCCTCCAAAACAGACAAACGTGCAAGTCGGCGGGGGTCTTCCCACTATCCCTGGCCAGATTCACACAACTAGCTTTGCAGAGGCTTAGGGGCTGCTAGGCAGTCAAAGGCACCCCAAGAGGACAGGAAATGCACATGGTGCTGCTTGGCTCAAGCTCATGTTTGAGTCACCTCAATGCTCTGCTTTATACCCAGCACATCAGCGAATTCTGCCTCCCCTGTTCACAGGGCAGCATGCTACGTGCTTCCCGACCGGACACGCTTCCCCACTATCCGCGCCACGTTGCCCGGTTCCTGCAGACTCAGGCGAGGCAGCAAGCTCGCGGTTTGGCATCAGAAAGGCAGTGCTCTGCTTGAGCTTGAAGGGGGCTCGGCAGGGCAGCCAGTTCAGTTCTTAAAGCGTCATTTGCCAATTTCCTGAGCCACCTCCACCAGACACTACAAGGACTAGGCCGGTTCTCTTAGTTTGTCGAGCCCTCTGCTACCATCTGCTGGGTAAGTGAGTAAAAGCAACCCAATGATTTCCATAAGGACGTCCGGGAAGGGCAATCGCCAGCCCAAATGCACAAAGTCCTAACATTCTGGGGTCAGAGTGATTTGCTTTGCTCCGAAATAGTTTCACTTACTCCAACTGGGTTTCATGAATGCTTATGAGCGCCAGATCCATTAGTATTAAGTTACAGAAGCTAACTATGTAAAACAATGAGGAACCCAGTAAGACTCCAATCCAAAGGAACATGTACACAGCCAGCGCGGGGTGACTCTGGCCAGCTGTGGCTGTCAGAGTAGTAATAAGATTGTGAGACAGAACTCACCTGCATCAGCAAGAGCTTACCACAGGAAAGCAGATTACATAGCTGAGACTCAGCCAGGCCATTCCTGTACATCCAAAGTCCTGTCTGTGAGAAGTCATCTTCAGAGAAGCGCTGAAACCCGTGAGAGAGATACAGGGCCTCTCACTGCAGCAAGAACCACCACATTTGCTAGTGACCCTACCGTCACCACCAAACTGCCCCAGCACCAAAAGACACTTCTGCTTATCCCGTAACTTGCTGAGCTCTGACTGCAGTACCAATTATGTGCTCTAGACAGACTTGCTCTTGAAATGATGTGCGGGAAAGCGTGCCAATTGTGTATCTGGGTAGGAATGCTGTCTAAACAGGGGCACAAAGTCCAACTACTTACATCGCCTATGCAGCTGTAGTTGCTACCTGGATGGCATGTGGCAAGGAACGAACCCCCGACCACAGCCGAAATCAGCTGTGCTCCACCATGAAGTGTTTGCCACAATCAAGGTTTACAATACAGCTCCTCTAAGCATCAATGCCTTGGCACAGGACATGAAAGCTGTTGGGATTTGGGGGTGTTCAGACTGGTTGCTAAGCATGCACCACGGTATTAAAGCTCCAGCTAGAACCGCCTCCCCATTACCTTCCCCCGAGAGCTGCCCGTGAAAGGATGGAACTGAAGAGAGATTCCCTCCTACTCAGATACACACGGGACTTCATTTAGCTGAAGACTGCAGTGATTTTAAGAGGTCCCCTCTGAATTTAGTGAGCCACAACAACAGCTATAGTAGACCTTCTAGAAGCATGGTACAACAGCCCTTTGCAGCAGACGAAGCAAGGAACACAGGATGTGCTCCTGCCGAGCGGTGGAGGGCAGGACCAGCCAAACATACAGTGTGGACAGGAGCCCCCTCGTATGACAGTAACGTGCCAGCCTCTGGCATGGAGGAAATACTTCAGACTTGATTCGTTACTATAGCACCCTACAATTAAGCCCTGGCCACACTAAATCTGAGGTAAGCAGATGCCAGCATGAGGAGTCCCAGACAAGGGCCAGACTTTGAAACCCTTCTCCAATCATTACAGGTTTGAGGCTCCAACGCGGTCCTGTGACAACTGCCAGGAATTCAGTCACAAGGACAGCAACGCACCTTCTAGTCTACCTACACACAGCAAGTTGTTTTACGGTCTAAGGGGCAGTAAGTGCTAAGGGGCTGGAGAGTTAACTAATCCTGGAATTTCTACATGGCCACCTGGTACTATAAGAAGAGTCTGTTAACTGTAGGAAGGCTTCCCAGCGAGGGTTATCATTTGCTGCTCCCAGTGATGTGTTCTGGGGGGTCATTAACCAAGTCCTGCAACGCAAACTATGAAAAATGGAGCAGCGCAGATTTGAGTCCCACTGGGCAGGCACAGAGGCCTTCAGCAACTGCTTGCATGGAACAATATTCCTCCTCCCTGTAAAATCCTCTTGCACCTCCCAGTGCCTCATCCCCTCACGGGGACTGTTGTGGAATTGGGGAGGGGGAGGGGGGAGCCAGAAAAAATGCCTTCTGGGCTCTCGTGTGAAGCAACTGTAGAACTTCCAGAGCAGCCATTTTAGACCGCTTGGTCTGGCTATGCTGGGACGCAAAGCTGGGCTCCGGTGGGTCTTTGAGACACAGCCACCATGCGAACGTTCACTGGCCAGCGGCATGTTGCACTGGACCGAGCTGCCCTTTGGACTTGGAGACCGTTACTCTGACGACGATCATCATTCGGGTTTCCTCCCAGAAGCGGCCATCTTGCTGAGGAGGGATTTGGATTCACCAACAAGCAATACCGCATCAGTGGCTGATGAAGGCTCAGAAAAGGCAGGATAATGCCCATATGGGGTACTGGAAACGCAGACTGGACACTGCCCCTGCTCTCCCCACGCCATGCAAGGAGATCCCCGCCTCCCACTCAGGAGCTGCTGGCAGCCCTGAAACTCCTTTGCCCAGCTAAGGGCTGAAATAGCCTCAATTTGCTGACCCTCCTGGCCGAAAGCAGAGACGGTGCGAACTAGGGCTGGCACAGCTAGAGCGGGCCTGGTGTTAGTGGGAATGTACAAGGCATCCTGGCTATGTGGCTGGGAATCACAGGATTGGAGGAAGAGAAGCTTGACTTGACCCCTATGCTCAGACTGCTGGATGGAGCCAGAGGTTGTGGGTTCAAGCCCCCCAGGGGACAGCCACCAGCCTCCAGGAACAACCAACCCTGGCACCCTGGACGGGTGCTCTTCAACAGGATCGTGAATAAACAAACTGTGAAGTCACAGTCTTGATTTTCTTGCTAAATCTACTTACACTCGTGCACTACTGTCCTGCCTACAATCGCCCTCCACGAGGCAATGCCCCGACTAGTCAGCGACAGCGCTCTCCTGCCCACGCTGCGCCCTGGAAGCCGTGCTTTGCAGCACACGCAAAGAGGACTAGCAACAGAACTGCCACACACAAGGGGGGGCCGTCTCCAGGAGCCACTCCCCAACCCCACACAGGTCTGGCTAGGCCAGTATCACTGGGAAACGTACCCAAGAACAGTCAGCCCTGGCTCAGCCTTGGAACAATCAGCTGCCACAGAGTAACAACCCTCAAGAAGGGAAGTGCAAATACTCTGAATGGAACTCACCCTTCCTGACGTGGTCTCAGCCAATCAGAAACAGGCAAAATGTCACATGATCCACCCTCCGCCTTGTAACGCACACTCAGCCCATGTGCCAGGTGAGGCACACCAAGGACCACTGGTATCGGCCAATCTAACTGCTTCCTGTGTCCCTCCGAGGATGGTGGGAGATCTGGCAGGTAGTCACCAGACACACTGAGTGACAAGCTCCTCGTCCAGCAGGGATCCGCTCCAGCCTGGGGGAGACCTCAGGCCCCCAGGGTTGCGACAGGAGGGTGCTGAGTGAAGAAGCAGAGGGGAGGCTGAGCAGCTGCTGGCCTGCTGCCTGCCCTGGCTCCTGCACTCGGCACGCCCGGCTCCTCTCCAGGGGCAGGAGGCGGTGATGGAAGAACCAGGTCGAGTACCTCTCGTACTTCCACGGGTAGGGGGCTGAGGCGGATGCAGTTGCTGCCACTGCGCGGACTCACCTTTCAGCAGAGGCTTTCAGAGCATCAACGTACGGGCACGTTCGAGGGGAATCTCATGGGCCTGGAGCACCAGAGTACCCCAGAGCAGCAAGGCAGAGGTCTGCAACTGCCGACTCACAAGTAGACTGAGTTCTGCCACCAGTTACCGTACTTCCTGACTTGAAAAGATTTTAGCTGCACTACGATTCTGGGCCAGTCAGCTTGGCGCAAGACGGGTCCGGAATGACTGAAGCAAAACAAGGCTGTATTTGCATATTCAGGTGTGTGAGCCTCAGGGGGACATGAAGAAAAGTGAAGGGATTGCAGAGCACTCACCAGCAAGCACAGCAAGGTGCCCCTTCTCAGCTTCCCCCTCCCACCGCCTGCTGGGAGCTTATCCTTCAGTGAAGTCAGTTCCAGGCTGAGCTAGTCGTGAATGAGGTTCTGGGCAGGAACCATGCTGCTTGGGAGGGATTCATGCCATTGTGAAGGAAGATTACAGGCCACCCAGCCACCAAAGGTCACGCTGAATGTTTCTCCCCTTGACATCACGTGGCAAAGGTTTCCCAAAGCCAGACGCATTACAGCTTGGCAACCAGATGCTCCTCAGCCTTCTTTACACTGACTGCCAATGCATCAGCTGTGAAAGCCAGGCACACACCTAGACTGTGACCATAGGTATCAGCAAGGGAAGGAAAAAGCCTCAACACACACTCATGGACTTGATAGGCAAGGAAGGTTTGGACCTCCCTGGTCTGGCACCATTGGGACCTAACCGGTCCTGGATGAGGGATTTTGCCAGACCCAGGGAGGTTGTTTCTGGACCCTGCCACTGGCCCCCCTGACACTGGGTGTTGTCAGACCAGAGAATCCTGGTTAGGAGAGTTTCCAATCAGTGGTGGGCAAATCGCCGGCTCCCTTTACAATTATCAGTTCTTCCTGGATTACCCCTGGCACAAGGAAAGCTGCTGTCCCAGACAACAGGGGTGTCAGACACCCAGCCCGTGATTCATAACTGTCCAGTTCCAGGACACTGCAGAAAGCAAGCTCCCATTTGCAAATGTACACAGCTGCCTTAGTGCCTGCTCCCACTGTGACCAGCAGCCACCAAGCCTAAGGACAACACAAGGGCCAGAGTCCAAGTAACTTACGTGCACAGCTAGGCAACAACACACATTACCAAATACATTAGAGTCACTGCCGATAGGAAAACATCTGCAGTAGCAGCCAAAAAAGCTAACAATGTTGGGAATCATTAGGGAAAGGATAGACAAACAGACAATACCGCTGCCCCTACAAATCCACGGAAGGCCCAACTCTGAATACTGTGCAGATGTGGTCACTTCATCTTAAAAACAATATATTGGAATTTGAAAAGGTGCAACAAAAGTAACTGGGGTATGGAACAGCTTCCCTGTAAGGAGAGATCAGAAGACTGGGACTTTTCAGCCCAGAAAAGAGGTGAGTGGATAGGATAGAGATCTGTAAATTTAGGACTCATGGAGAAAATGCCATTTACTCCTCAGAGCATAAGAACTAGGGGCCACCCAATGAAATTAATAGGGAGCAGGTTTAACACAACTGGAAGTGTTTCTACAGTCAACACGGACAACTCTTTGTCAAGACTAACAGGGTTCAAAAAAAGAACTAGAGAAATTCAATGGCTATTAGCCAGGGTGGGCAGGGATGCAAACCCATGTTCTAATCCAAGTTGAAGTCTGGCTGCTTCAAAAGCACCATACCCTGCACAGTCTTTCTGCTAACCCCCCCCCCCCCCCCCCCCCCCCCCCCCCCCCCCCCCCCTCTTCCGAAGAGGGAGCCAACTCAGACAACATACATTTGGCCCTCTCTCCAGTGTCTGGTCAATAACCCATCAGAATTCAGAGCGCTTGAGTAACCAGAAGGTAAGGAAGTTTATGTTTATTGGGGCCTCTAAGCTTGAAGCACCATGGGATCTATTAGCTGGCCAAGTGTATTAGGAACAAGGGAAACTGACATGAGGCCTGGCAGCTTTAGTCCCCTGCCTTTTCTTCAAGAAACTTTCTTGCTAACCTGCAACATCTCACTAGGAGGACAATCGCTAATAGCCCCTGCCGAGCTCAGAGCAGCAGGATCTCACACACCAAGGCAGAGATTTACAGAGACTCCAAAAAGCTGAGGGATGCAACAGCAATCAGGTGATGACGACAGGAAACTTGAGTTATGGAGTCTAAAGCTCCTTCAAGTCAATAATTATCACCACCTGTTGTGTAACCTTTCCATGCACTGTTCTCGTCTACCAGAGCAGGAAATCTCCAGACAACTCCTTGGAAGCCAAGCAACATCTCAATTCAAGAGCAGACTTAGGTGAGCCGGCAGGAGAAACAGCAACCACAGAACGCTTCTCACATGCTGCAGACTTCACTGAGGGACCCTCAGCCCAAGACAAGTGGCTTATTTCCCCTTCAGTCAGGCAGATCCCCTCGAGTATTCCTGGTGGATAAGTGTCTAATATTTGGGATCTGGCCTCGTTCACTTCCGCACGCGCTCAGGCTGAATAGGGAGCTATTCATTGGAGGAGTGCCCCAACCCGGATGCAAGAACAGGCAAAAGGGTTTTAAAGGTGAGCCCCCCATGTTACAAGCCCAGACTGCTCTGATCGGTGCGGGAGAGGCTGCAGAGAGAGAGAACCAGGCCTAAAGCCGAATGCTTGGAGCCCAGGCAGACGGGAGCACCCTTACCTCATTGCTACACACCAGGTAACACTCCACAAGCCTCAAGAGGACTGTGAGAGAGTTGCAAACCCCTAGCCCAGGGAGGGAGGAATTGCAGGGCTTCGAAAGTAGCCACAGTCAACGAGCATATGGCCCCACTCCTCCCCTGAAGCCAACTTTCTACCGCATCTTTTTAAAACGCAGCTCGTCTCAATTTGCTCTCCTTTCCTGCCTTCCTGTGCTATTTCCAGTGTGCATCCTCTCCCCCTCCCCCCATCACCTTAAACCCCTTTTGTTCCCAACCACATGTTCCCATCTACACCCCCAGCCCCTGTATTTGTAACCCTTCTGTTCTAACTCCGCTAAACACTCTACCTCTATCTCCCACTCAGACCCACCCTTCACACACACAGTGTGCAGTTTCTCACCTAACATCCAAAGGGTTACAAAGGAATAAGGGGCTGCCTCAGCTTATCAGTTAACATTCCTGGTTACATGCAGGCTCCTGGGAGCTGCCTAGCACCCCCCGTTGCTGCCTCTGTATCTGAGGTAGCAGCACAGGGGCAGCAGACGGAAGCCGATGGGTAACCACTGAAACATTCAGCGGTTACATGGTTACTTAATTACATGCATTTTCACATCTCTACTACGAGCGTGCACCAAAAGGCTGTGTGTAGATTTGACTCCCTCCCTCCCGGCTTTGACAGTGTCATTACCCAGAATGGATTTCAATTAGTGCCGCACAGGGCTGGAAAGCAACGGCCGCCT
This sequence comes from Apalone spinifera, assembly GCA_030068395.1. Classification (NCBI taxonomy): domain Eukaryota; kingdom Metazoa; phylum Chordata; order Testudines; family Trionychidae; genus Apalone; species Apalone spinifera. The sequence goes on along the minus strand of JANRFK010006688.1, from coordinate 3,023,889 downwards.
GAGGCTACTCGGGTAACTGGGCCATTCTGCATGGGTCAGTAAGTCGCCTGATGAGCCAAAGGAAAATGCAAGACACAGCAGCAGCTTCCTGCACCGCATCCTGGGTACCACCTCTGTTGAATTATAAGTCACCTCGCTAGTGTTCAAGTAGAACCAGTTTTGAAACAGTCACTAAAAAGGGTGCTATTTCGCAGGCGTTCCTGCATGCACCTAGGAGCCTCAAGCTCTTTTCTTCACCTTGTATTCACCCAGTATACTTTCCTACACATAAGATACAAAGAGACCTGGGAACAGAAACATCTCCTTACAAGAGCTTCACGTAGATCATGTGGAATAAAAATAATTGGGGGTCCCATATGAAGAGAGATTAAAAAGCCTGGTACTTTTCAGCTTAGAAAAGAGGAGACTAAGGGGAGGATACGACAGAGATCCATAACATCATGACTGGAGGGGAGAAAATAAAGAAAAGTTATTTACTTGTTCCTATAACAAGAGATGGGGGGGGGTCACCAAATGAAATTAATAGGTAGCAAATTTAAAACAAACAAAAAGACGTTTTTCTTCACAGAGCGGAGTGTCAACTTGTGGAACTCCTTGCCAGAGGATGTTGTGAAGACCAGGACTTTAACAGGGTTCAAAAAAAAGCTAGATCAATTCATGGAGGTGAGCTCCATTAATACTTAGACAGGATTTGTAGGAATGGTGTCCTTAACCTCTGTTTGTCAGAGGCTAGAAATTGGTGACAGGGGAGGGATCACTTGATTCCCTGTTCTGTTCACTCCCACTGGGGCATCTGGCATTTAGGGAAGCAATAGTTAGTTGACTAATGTTAACCAATAAGTACCCGCTTATTGGTTAATAATTTATTGACTACACACAAACACCTCCCGTCTGCTTTGCAAGTCAATTTTTTAGCTGGCTCAGTCCCAGCATGAACCCCCATGCCGGCTCTCAGTGCTTGTGGTGCAGAGCCACCAGGGGGGAGAAGGGGGAGGTGGTGGTGGGGGAGCTGATGCTGGGACCCAGCGCAAGCCAGGACTGAGCCAGCCCGCGCACACACTGGCTCTTAGTGCTTGTGGTGCAGAGTAGAGGAGACACCATCCCAGCTGCAGCAGCCAGGAGGCTCAGAGGAGAGCTCTTCTCCGGAGTGTCACGAGTCAGCGAGACGAGGACGCAGTAGCCAAAGACTGGCAGAAAAGCAGAGCCCATTCACAAGGACCAGGCACAGCTCAGTGGTAAGTACTTCAGCAGTCTCCCTTTCTCTAGCTGTGGCGGGGTTGGGCTTCTCTTAAACGTAGTCCTCGCTCATCTTCCTGGCCCCCAGCCTGTCTGCCACTGGCGAAAAGTTTAGCCAGCAGTCACAAGTACCTAGGTTTTCAGGCCCTGCCTGTCCCTGCTCACACAATAAGCAGTAGATAGCTGCTCTCCCTCCCTGTCGCTCCCCACGGAGACTGGCTCATTAACTTTTACAAGCCCACCTGCAGCTCATCTCACTTGGAGAAAGGCAAGGAGCTAAGTAGAAGACATAGCGAGCTAGGACAGTCCGGCGCTCACCAACCACAGCTGCCCCCTTCCAGCACTGAAGGGAAGAGACATTTCTGATTCACTGACTACGTCCTAGCCAGATGCTGACAAGAAAGCTAGAGCAGAGTCCCGGGACAGCACCGTGTCAAATTCCACCACCTTCCCAATATGTGGTATTCTCTGAAGTGTTACCCCAGACCTCTCTGGGGGGGGATCCCTCTTTTGCACTGGCCTCTGCTTAGTTAGCATGTGCCAAACTTGGGAGCCCTGTTCCACTCTTCCACTGTTCTGGCCACATCCCCGCTGCTTCCCTCCTCTATTCCACAGACACGATAAACGGATTCCCAGGCAGTGCGCTCACTTGTGAACCCTTTCGGGAACCGCCTGAAGATTTCAAATTGGTCAAAAAAAAGAGCCAGAACAGCTTTACCGTCACGTGTGTATGAAATACTGTGCTCTGTACAGACCTAGACCCACCTCAATAACACCAGCTCATGGAACTGGGGCATTGCTTTGAGTTCCTATTTACTGCCTCTCCACCCTTCTTATTAATGTGCTTCTGAGTCCCTGCCCTCTGCATCACTGTTTCACCAAGACTATGCCTGCCACCAACCCATCCTACAATTCTCAGAGCTGGTCCTCCAACTTCAGAAGGGAAGGAAATGACTCCCAAGGACAGGAAAAGCCAGTTCCACTGGCTCAGGCCTCTTGTGATGAGGAACTTTGTGCTACCAGGTTGAGAAGAGTTGCTGAATCAATCACCATCTGAGGGTCTCAGATACAATGCGTTCAACGGGGATTGCAGGTTCCTGCAACCAATGCATTAGTGCATAACTTGCCCCGTCTACACTAGGCTCTTTACAACAGTATTATTTAACATGTTTTTAAAAGCCCTATTCCAGTCTCAGACCCTCGCTGGTCACCATGTGGGAACTCACAAAGGATAGGTTGACACTATGGAGCAGATGCAAGTGTAGCTTTATAGACATACCCCAAGTGTAAGTGCAACCTATACTCACAGGAGCGTTTATCGGCGTAGGAACAGCGTTAGCTACATCGACAGAAGCCTCCTTCTGCCAACCACAACTGCCTCTGCACTCGAGTGTTTGTTGGCGTAGGTGTGTGGGTGAGGGTGTGCTCCCTCTCCTCCCCCGTGCCTGACCAATGTAACTGTGAAAACAACTTTCAGCGCAGCCAAACTAAAACCCTAATGAAAACGCAGCTGCTGCAGTTGTAACATGTATGGCAGAGCTATGTGAATCCTAGGCTCCAGTGTTTCCCTGACCAGCTACTAGCACAACTTCAAGTTAAGGCTGCCTTGTCTGTGTGAGGATTTTACTATACATTAGCCAACGTGCAAGAGCTCTCCTCCTCCAGCCACTGCATCCCTTAGCGCTCTAAGGCTACTGGCCGGTGCTTTGCAATAACACTTGATTTCGAGGGGTTATCCTCTTCCTTGACCGCGTTCACAGTGCTAATTTCCAGGCTTTTTCCTGAGGCTTATTGTGGCCTAACTCCCCAGAGCACAGTGGCTCACTTCCAAGGCATTTAACGGGATGCTCCAGCGCACCTGTACCACCCATCTGCTGAGTTGCCTCCTGCCTTCTGAACTCAAAGCAACATGCTCTCTCTCATTGAGCTGCCCAGAAGCTCCAATGCCCAGAGCTCTCGCAGCCATATAGGTGCTCTAGTGGGCTAGCCGCCTGAGTTCAGACCCAGGGGTTTGGGTGGCTTGAGCATCCAAGCTGCTGCTTGGGCTACAATAGTCACACCGCTATTTTTAGCAGTGTTAGCTTGAGCCCAGCTAGCGTGGGTGTCTCCCGTTGGGCTAAGAGGCTTGCTCCAGGCTGCAGTATAGACATAGCTCAGGCTCCTGGGGAAGACAGACTGGATAATCAGCAAAAATATAGTGATTGGTCACATGAACCCAGGGTGATAAAAAAAAACTACTCAGGGAAACATATGAGATGGGTACAGTTCTGAAGAGCTCTGTGTTGGGCCAATAAAAGGTATCACTTCCCCCACCTCATCTCCGTAAGATCGAGAGTCAAAAAGGGGGTGCAGCGCTGAATGTTGAGAAGCCAGAGTTCAAGAAGCTTCACACAATTTCCCTTTTTTTTGCACCTAACTTGCTATGGAAACAACGGAGAAAGGCCTGGGGAAAAACAGATTCAGTAGCTTATAATATAAAGTGACCCTACATTTTTTGAGATGGGCTTGCTGCCAGCTTTGGGGGACATCACAAGCTCTCGCTCTTTCCCAGGGAGTCATTTGCTTTTCGGCTATGACAGTAAGAGAGGAAAGATCCTACCTGCGGTGTGACTGATGGGATAAGCATATAAAGCTGTACCTCGCTCACCGTAGATCTGAGCAAAAGTCAAGCCCGGAGCCCCCTTTTCTCCAGCCTCCCCTTACATCCAAGGTAGTCCTAATGCTGGGTCAGGATCTATCTGCACAAGCCTACACGTACTCCACAGACTAGATGCCGACATGACAAATGGGCCATGGGCAGTCCCCCGCTCCACCCCCACTGAAGAGCAGGGCTGCACCCCGGGAATGTGAGCAAGGTGCTCCGCAGCCACCGGGAAAAGGCAGAGGTCAGATTATCCCCCACTTCCTTTAGCTGCACAGGGTTAGTCTTCAGTGCTGAAAAACAGAGCAGACCTGCGGTGATTCCACGGGCAAACAGCTCTAGAGAGCTTTGGCTTAATGAACTAAGTCTCAGACCTACCAACTGCAACACAAACCCATTTCCTGGGCTCTCGGTAGTGCCTTAAGGGAGACGCTGCACTTCTCGGTTAAAAAAAAATAATCAATTCCATGCTTCGCTTTTCTAATTCAACTTATCGTTGTGTCTCTACAGGGAACACTTCACTCTCCCTCCCGGCCCCACTTGTTTGCATTTAAAATACTCCAGCCTTTAACACAAAAGAGTTTTATTTTCAGCTGAAATCAACTGAAACACCGAAGGCACCTGCTTTGTTTCAACAGCCTGTTCAGACAGATTATCAGAGCCAGCTAAGGAAAGCCAAAGTCCCCCACCCCCTCTTCCCAGCCGGTGGCACGGGACCCACTTCCCAGCCGGTGGCACGGGACCCGCTGCAAGGGAAGGGAAAGTCTCTCACGGCGCCCTGGGCTGGGACAGACAGCCAGTGTTCTCGCGCAGCGTGGGTATGGAATGGCAACTTCACTAGCCAACCTCACGGCCCCCCGCACTCGGCTGAGCTGAGGAAACGCCAGCTTTTAGGGACTGCACCTCCAACCAGGGCTGCCCAACGTGCAGCGACCCGGGCACGGCTCAGGTTACCGACTGCTCCTGCTAGGACCGCTCTGCCGTGTGCCAAGAAGGGATCCAGTGGCCATTAGCATAAGCCAGCAGCTAGTGAACACATCGCAGCCCCGGGACGCCTCCTTCCCCCCCGCCACGGGCTCGGCCCGTGGAGCCCCACAGGCCGGGCGG
>JANRFK010006688.1:2978536-3012649 GCA_030068395.1 Apalone spinifera | reverse complement strand
TGCTCCAACACTTCGGTTAGTCTATAAGGTGCCACAGGACTCCTCATCGCTTTTTCATGATGAAGGATGGACCTTAGTACATTAATTGCTTCCCTGTTAAAAACCTATATAGGCCCTACCCCAGATCTGGGGGGGAAAAAAAAAATCACCTACCAAGAGACAGGACACCTCTAGGAGCTGAGGGTTAGGTGGGGCCGGGCTATTGGCTCACACCTATCCCTGATATTTAAGGATCAATGTTGGTCTGTCTCCAGAGCTATTTTACTGAATGAAACCTCTCCTTGCAGTCCAAACTACAGCCGCAGGGCAGCTTTTTCTGCATTTTCTCTCCTGGGGTCCAAATGGCACATTACTCAAGTTGAGATGAGCTGAAAACGTAGACATTGCCAGACTCCCTCAACTGTCTGGCCAGGGTGCGGACTCTCGCAATAGCCAGCTCTCTCTGCCCCAAAGGAAGGTGCAAGAACCGCTCAGCAGGAAGATGGGGCTAATCTGCTCCTCACGATAAGTCTTTCCTAAAATCTGAGTAACGAGATCGCCTTAAGCCTGGCAGCACGTGCTTTAATCGCCCAGATCTTTTACCACCACTCTTGCTTCAAACATCCTGATTTCCTGAGGTTTCCCCTAGAATTGGCAGCTTCTAGGGACAAATCCATTTAGCTTCAAGTTTCCAGACCCTAGACCTCACATTGCATGCGTCGCCCGACCCGAAGCTCTGGGCACGGAGTTCTTTTGTGCATCTTTTGGCACAAATATTGGCCAGTAAACCACCTCCCCACCCCAGCCCAAGTTGTGCAAAAGATGCAGGGAGCAGTATCTGATGAAGTGAGTCCTACCCCTGGAAGCTCATAATCCGATATATTTGCATTGGGCTCTATGGTGCCACAGGACTACGCGTTTAAAGTAACACAGCTACCCTTTTGAGTTTATTTTAAGAATCACTCAACACCCTCTCTCTGCAGACCAGTCTTCACAAGAGGTAAGTCTTTGAAGCAGGTCCTCTCTCTCTCTAGGACCAGAGCCCTAATGGCCATTTGTGGAGCTGCAAGGCTGTATCACTTGCCAGCTCAGCAGTTTTTTGGCAGCAGAGAGCTGTCCGCACTATGAAAGAGAAAGCCTCTGATTCCACCACTGTCTCTCAATTTAATTTTCTAAATGAAAGGTAGTGTTCACAATCAGCATTAAAAATAGCATTTTCCCAGCCCCCACCCAAACAGTTGGGAGCTCTGGCAGTAAAAGAAAAGTTTCAATCAGTAAGTAAAGGTCAGCCTTGATCAATAAGTAAAAGCCCTAGCAGCTGTTTAGGAACAGCAATGCCATAGGAGGTAGGGATGGAATAGTGTAGGTGACTGAGAAGCAAAAGCTTATAGGTTAATGCTAGAGACCAGTGGTACCCTGAGGGCTACTCAAGAGAAGTCGGGGGCAGGACATGTCAATAACTGAAATTTGGAGAAAACTGAATTTGTTTAAGTTCTACAGCGCTTTATTTTTGCGCTTTTTACACCCACAAATGTCATTGCACCCCCCCCCCCAGCTACAATTAAGTTGTTTAAATAAATGTGTTGCAACAGTAGAAAAAAAATTGTCTGAAAACTAGGTACTAGGGGTACTTACATTTTTGTTTGGAAAAAAAAAAAGGGTACTTAAAAAAAAAAGGCTAAGAAACACTGCTCTAGACTACACACATTTCTTCCCCCCCTCCCCCTACTTGCCAGTACATTTTTTTAGCAGGATGGCCAGCAGCCCAGCTCAGTCCTGGCATGGGCCAGGTCCAGGACCTGCCCCTGCTGTGGCTCTGCAGTTAAAGCGCATTAGGGGGCAGGCAGCCTGGCTCAGTTCTGACTTGCGCTGGGTCCGTGAGCTCAGCACCCCCCACTGGACACATGCTGCTGCCTCTGTATCAGAAGCAGTAGATGACCAGCTCCCACCACGTACCCCATGCTGCTGCCTCTGATACAGAGGCAGCAGCACAGAGTGGCAGGAGGGTCCTTGGCTTGGGGCCGGACTGCACCCCCAGGGGCTGTAGAACAGTCGAGTAATGATAAGAATCCCTGTGGTTAATGGACTACTCAATTAACCGATATTTAATATCCCTGAGGCTTCTGTCCTCATGGTCTGACAGATGCAGAGTAGATCCAAAAGCAGGAGCTTGGCATTTAGGACTCCAGGTTTCCACTGCTGAAAACGAGACCTTGTGTAATATGGTGCACGCTGTTCGCTTGTGGGTTAAGGCAGGAAGTAGTCAAAACCATCACAGATTCTATTTGAAGCATTTCCAGGAACCACAAAGGAAAGTCCCTCCCCCTCCTCTTTTCCAGACAACCCGTCGCGTTAAGGGGAGAATCCCTTTTGATGAGGCCAACAGCGAGTGGGGAAAATGAACTAAATGGTCACTTGGGGCAGGGTGGTTTGCTAAGGAGATGGCTCCCAGCAGGAGATACAGGGCCAAGCAGGGCCTGCCGTCAACAGACCTTGCACAGAGCCACACTGTGGAAACATTAAGCATACAGCTGCACGTGCAAACTGCCTGCACAGCCGCCTGTCTACATTACACATGCAACTTCAGCAGCCACCCCCCCACCCTGGGTGATTTCAGGCACATTCCTCAGCCGAACATTTGTCCACACAGCTATGCCAGCAGCTCCGAGACAGGCCAACCTTTCCAGACAGTCCTCTCAGGCCATGTGACCGCTAGTTCTAGAAAACCCGGCAGAGGTCCAGCGCGAGAGCCCTTGAACCTCAGTCACGTGGCATTGTGCCAAGAAGCACATAGCCGCGGGGTTTATAAAACCTGAACCTCCAGTGAGGTTGGGGACTTGGTCTAGTTTTAAGCGCAGAACAGTTCACGTTACAGCAATTTCCACCACCGCTCAGATGTAGCCAAGGACTGAATGGGCCACGGAGACCATAGCTCCTCCTCTCCGTGGGCTGCTATGCCAAGATGGAGTTGAAGTCTGCAAGTTAGTCCCTATGATGGCTGTGAACAGAAAGGCCCTTAGGCTCCAGTAGACGGACCATCCCCAGCCCAGGAAAATAACTAATACCCCTTTAAGCCACCAGAAAACCAGGCAGGGCTGGAGGCAGGAGCAGCAGCTCAGAAGTGGAGCTGCTGAGTGAGCAGGCTTTGCTGTTAAGAGGGAAAACAAAACCTTGCTTCATCCGGCAGAAGGGGGGCAGCAGCGAGGGACAGGAGTGAGTCACTGCCAGGCACTGGAGGGGGAAGGAAGGCCTCCAGGAGCTGACAGGCTGGGATGGGCAATCACTACTCTGTGGCAGTTAATCGGCTCAGAACATGCTAGTCCAGAGGCAGTTGATCCACACCTGTTTGGACAATTCCAAGAACTGCCCCACACCAGACATTTCTGTGAACAGTCCAATGCAATTACTGTGTTATCAAGGTAGCAACGATGGGCATAAACTCTCAGGCTTCATAACACCAGCCAACCGAGTGCTTGAAGGAACTTCTGTCATTGTGCATTAGGGGGCTTCTTCTGGAGCCCGGCTCCAAGCAGGAGCTATACTTCTCTCAGAGCTGGAAGGGACCTTGAAAGGTCATCAAGTCCAGTTCCCTGCCATCCCTGACAGATTTGCCCCAGATCCCTAAATGGCCCCCTCAAGGATTGAACTCACAAACCTGGATTTAGCAGGCCAATGCTCAAACCACTGAGCTATCCCTCCCTCCTATCTGCTGGCTCAGATAAAGCACTGGTCTGAGCCAGCAGGACACCCCTCTGCTCCAAGAAGAGCAGGAAGTACCAAGTACAAGAAAAGCAGCAGGAACCCTTCTGAATGTAACCAGAGCTGCAGCATCAAAGAAGCTAGCTTATTCCAAAACAGTGTTCAGGTTTCCAGTGTGCTCACATACCTTTGTGCACATTCCTTGGTGAGTTGCAGCCCTAGTGAGGTGGACTCAAGAGCAGTTGGACACGTTTCCATTTTTATTAAAAAAAATCCAGCAGTGATCTAAGAAGAACAATTTTATTACCAGGGAAGTTGTTTTGCCATAGGCAGAGAACAGACATGGGATGGAGCAGAAAGCTTAGACAAGCAACACGTGTAACTTCAATGTGGCCTTATTTATAAGGAATCAAGGTACAGCCAAATTAAAGTAACCCATTCTCCATCAGTACAAGAATACTAAGCTAGCTGCAGATTTAATGTTCTCTAGCAATGTAGCTGGCCCTACCTCTGCTAAACCCGGGACCTGTGACAAATCAGTTCACAGGCACTTGGGTCTGTGAAGAGGATGCATCAGGAGTTCCATTCTCACCCCAGAATGTGAGACACGGTTTCAAACCTTTAAACAAATGTAGCATCCTAATGCATCAGATGTTCAGAGTAAATAATGAGTGAATCTCCCGACCACTCAGCTGAAAATACCACAGGGCGCAATATTTAGAACTTCGTCTTGCATGAATTACTTTCATGAAATGATTCATCTAGTGGACACATCACTAAGTTTATACATTAAAGAAATTATATATAGAATACTGCAAAAACACAGTAAGACTGAATTCTGCCCTTCTCTGCTCAGGAAGGTCCCTTCGCTCCCAAGCGTCAGAATTTTCACCCTCTTCCTGTGCGCCCGAGTGACATTTACTGCTTCTCTTCCTTCTGATCGCCAGAACTTCCGCCAGACCCCTCTCTCTCCGATGCCATCTGGGAAAGACACTCTCAGTTAGTTACTGCATGCCACTCCCATGGAGACATCCTGCGCGCTTACAAGCGGATGCCCAGGTTTCCTCTAGACTCATCACAAGGGTCTCCTCACATTACAAGACAAAGCTGAAGGCAAAACTGTTGAAGGTATTTAGGTGCCTACTGGGAATTCCAAAAGCCCCTAACACCTGCTGAAACCAATGCAAGTTAGGCACCTCAATGCTTCTGAAAAACCCATTAGGGCCTAAAAACCATTGACAAGCTGGCCCTGACCGTTTTAGACGGAGGAGACAAGCAGCCCACGAGGAGTCTCTAGCAGCCAGTGATGCTCAGAAGTTTCTGCTCGGAGGTTTGCCTGATGGTAACAGTCTGAAGCAACGTTCCCACTAATGTTTTCCATGCAGATGCACGTGCGCACCACCAAGAGAAATAAAATCTAGCCGTGGGTGCCCTGCTAATCAGCTGGGCAGCATCTGAATCTCTCCCCCCCAAGTGGCTGCACAAGCACATCGCTTACAGGAAACCCTGGTCTCAAGCACTGCTTGGAACCAGTCCTGAGCTTTGCTACAAGGTCATTTTACAGTACAAGTAACACGTACTCCGGGGCGCAGCCCAGCAGCCCGTACGTCGTATGGTGGGTCTGACATCAGAGCTTCCGCGATTGGCTGGACAGCTAATGACAGTGCGCCAGGTGCTAGAGAGAAGATGTCACCAGTGCCACAGCTGCCACGTCGGAGGAGCGGACCTGTGGCTTTGAGCTACCCGGGGCAGACAAGCCTCTAAGGCTTCATTTGAGCCAGCTCCCCCTTCCCTGTGCATGTACCGGTGAGACCCACAACCCACCTTCTTGTAGGCCATTTCAAAGAGCTTGAGGGATGCTTGCTGTAGGCTGGACGCTGCTTGTCTGATGTTCTCTCCAGTTTCAGAATCCTTCCGAGCCAGCAGCTCTCTCATTTTCGCAATCTCTTCTCTCAGTTTGTTGCACTGGAAAGAAGCCACAAGGCAGTTACGTTCTTAGTCCATTAGAACGGGGCCTTTCACTTTCTGGCCCAAGTGGGGGGTGTAGAAGAAGTGCACTTGTCTCCAGTTAGAAGCCGGCAGTGCCTAGCAACTTCTCCCGTTCCCACTGGGCATGAATCCACATCATGGCGCACACCGCCACCGGCACGGACCAGTCACCTTGTTTGCATTCTCAGCCAAGACACCGGGGACTGAATTTCCCCCGTTAGCGGAGAGCTGGCTTCACTGACTCCTGGCCTGAGACCCCGCAGCTTAGCTGGCCACCTACCTTCACCCCAGAATAGAGGCGTATCGAAAAAGCTGCTCTTCAACTATTTACAACTCCCCCAGAAAGCCGTGTTCAGCACACAAAGCCCCAAACAGTTCCCCTCCCTTTGTGGCATGTCGGAGGAGCGGCGACACAAACCAGAGCGGCATGGTCCCAGCCCAGCCCCTGCTGCCATCTGTCAAACCCTCCACACAATCTGGCGCTTCTGTCAGACTGGCACGGTGGGACTGGGGAGGTGCGGTTTCTCTGGGACAGCTGCACCGACAGAGCTGCGAGGGGGTGGGACAGCCACTCAGCCATATCTAGAGGCAGGACGTGGGTAGGTGCTGTCAGTCCTTTACTTTCAGACCCACCAGTTGAGCAGAATATTCCTATCTTCAAGCCTCATCACAGATTCCTGTGCTCTCTCATTGCCCATTAACACTGCCCCTCTGTCCTCCGGTAAAGCAGAGGATGGGATTGGACACGTTTCCCATGCAACTTCCCTTCAGAGGCTAAGTACGTTGTCCTTTTTCCTTCCAGCCAAGAAGTATTCCTCTCTCACTGGGCCAGCCAAGAAGTATTCCTCTCTCACTGGGCTAACCCAAGCACCTGATGTAGCCACGCGCAGATTTTAAAAGGAAGCCCAGCAGATATCGGGGTAGAGCTATTGCCTCTTTACCTAATCTAAGGGTACTTGCCAAGAATCTCCAGCCCAAACCCCAGCGTTAGTCTAGGTTTGAAGGGACACCAGTATTTTTACAGCATGTGAAATCTGTTTTAAACACAACTTCTGAACTGAACAATAGAGATGAAGCAGCCACTAACAGTATTAAAACCCCGACATGAACGATCTGACTCACTCCAGATGGAAACTAAACAACTGCAACCATTTAACCTGCTTCCCCGTTCTTGGGTGCTGGCCATGCACGTTCACCCGCTGTTCTGGGATGTGACCTTCACTTAAGGCTTATCAACTCATAGCCCAAGGAAATGCGTGTCCGATCTTCAGTGTCTTCAAAGAAAAATGTTCTTTGTGAAATCAGCCATGGCTACGGTTTATGGAGCCAGTACAAGTTCCGTTCAAGGGTACGGTTAGTTAAAAAGCCCTTCACATTAACACTGTCACAGGCTGACTACACTGTAAGGACACTCAGTTTAAAACCAGTTCTCTGCTACAACAGAATAAACTTGCAAGCAGCCCAGGGCTGTGCCTGCCCTTCATAATTAAAGATCTCTCCTGTATCCCGGAACCCTGCTCTTTAGCAAGTCTCGGCCACATGCTACTTGAGTTAAGACTCCGAGAGGTGAGGCGCTAACCAATTCTGCTCTCGAGGGGAAAATACTGGGGGAACTGTGGCCCAATTCAAGCCATCACAGAATACCCACCTCATCTGCTGGCAGCTGATCCTTGAACTCCTCCATCTTGGATTCTGTATCATGGATGATGCCTTCTGCCATGTTCACAGCTTCCACGCGTTCCTGGGGAAATTGACAGTCGGGTAAGGGTCTGTGCAATGCAACGCTCAGAACTACACAGCTCAGCTGCAGTGTGAACAGATGTGAGCGTGAAGAACCGCATGGCCTAGTGGCATGGGAATGGGTCCAATCAACAAGACTTTGCAGACTTCCCTCCCCCACTCTAAGCTAACAAGTCACTTACAGGCCGCCAGCCTTCAGAAATCCAAGAACCTCTCAACCCTCCCACCCCAAGAAATCCCCAGGTGCATTCCCAGAGGGCGAGGCCAAGCATGCGGCATGGCGTTTCTGTGCACGGACTGTCCCGTGCGCTAGACAGTAGGGAATGGGTTTGTTTCAGTATTTTGGGCAAGACACTCTGAGCCTCCCTTTTCAGACCCTGCTATGGAGTTTTTCTGCAGCCAAGAGCAGCGGGCTACTGTGTGTGAATTCAGGGAGGCCCTTCAGATTTTTGGTGTCCCAATGCAAGTTATTTTTGCACAACAGGCTTGCCAGCCAAGAAATGCAAGTCCCTACCAGCTTTCCTGGTGCAAAGATAACCAGCATGGGACTTCAGAGCTGGGTGGTTCAGCCATTTGAAAGAACGCCCCGTTAAGAGTAACGCCAACAGGTACAACGGAATTGTTAGCAAAAGCTCTTCTGACTTTCCTCAGTGGTTTCAAGTCCATGGCACCTAATCTGAAACCTTCACCACCCTCAGCCCCAGAGCTGGTACATGCCACAGAGAGGCCAAGAGTTCCAAGTGGGAGCTGGAGTGTGAACTGCCCTCATTTGTGAGTGGATCACTCCAGGCTAAGGACGTTGTCCTACTGTCTGTGGTGCACCCTATCTGTGGAGGGATGTCTTCCCCCCGCCATATCTCAGAGCTGTCATTTGGGCACTGGAACCCAACACCAGCTGCTCAGTGGGCTAGGAACACCACCAGCAACAAGACAAGGAGATCAGGTGGCCCTACAGATGCACAAAGTCAGTCCGACAGAAAACGGGAACACAGTTACAGTAGCTGGGACCTATCAAAAGTGTATTTTGCACTGGCAACTCCCAAACGCCAAGGAGTCAAGAATCTCAGGGCTTCAACAGAGGTCTGAAGCAAAGGGGAAAAAAAGAGCTACAACTAAGAACACTCATTTCCTTTTCCAGAACACTCCTCATCTATCCTTTGGTCTATAGCAGACCCTCACCCTTTGAAACATCTGAGATTTAGACAAGTGTTGCCAAAACAAGCTCAGTCGTTCTGCAGAGGAAGGCAGTGTAAAATATCTACAGTGTCAATTTCTGCAGCCTCTAAGCATATGCTAGTGCCATATCCTACAGTATCATGTGCTTCAATCAATATTCTATATTTAGTAGAGCAATTCATTAGTTTACCCTCATTAAATCAATTAGCTCCCACCATTAACCTTATGAACATTATAGATGGGATCATTTGAGTGTGGGAAGCATCACTTCTTTTTGACAAAGTCAGGGTGGACTCTGGCCATACTCCCTGCAAGAATGACGACCTCACATGCATCCAAAGCATAAAAACCATGACTCGGATGAGACCTGGCATCCAAGATGTTGGGGATCAGGCTTTTCACATAGGCGCTGCACTTGCATGTTGAAGGAAAGAGTCATGGGAATTAGGACCAAGCTGTTGGTTTGGTAAAATTTACAAAAAAGTTGTTTCAATGAGTTCAGTGAAAAAAGTTCTGTAAACAAACAGCATCCGTGGTGAAAAGTAGATACACCCCAATTTTTAAAATTTGCTTCACTTTAGAAACAGGGGACTGGACGCAATGACCTCTCGAAGTCTCTTCCACAGTTCTAGGATTTATGATTAGTAACAGGTAGGGGATTTTGTAAACTCGTAACAATCACGTCTCTCTAATTCTTTAGAAAAGAATTGTAAAGAACTTTGCCGATAGCTATTGAACAAAGGCCAAGGAGCTGGGTATTTATGTGCTTATATTTTCTTGCCATTAAAGTCAACAGCATGTAGAAATCTGGCTACAGAGGGACAAATGGTTATCTAGGCTTCTAAACGCCCATTTGCATAGGAAAATATAGTGACCTACAACCTCAATCCGTCCCTTAAACATCTAATCAGAAGTCCTCTGAGTAGAGGGCAGTTTCGATATATGGAATGGAGAATTAACTGACGGGTAAACTAGTAAGTAACCGATTAGAAGAGACTCCAACGTTCACCACCCAGTTACCTTTCTTCGCCTATCCTCCTCTGCATATTTCTCTGCGTTCTTCACCATATTCTCAATGTCATCTTTGCTGAGGCCACCAGAAGATTGGATCACAACTGCATTAGACAATAAAGTGCAATGTTAAAGCTGCTTTGCATTTTCATCTCTTCCCGAAGGCAGAGGTTGAAATACTCCTGTTCTTTTGAAGAGAAAGCTTCTACATTAATGCTTCCGCTAGTTCATGGTGCCAGGGATTGTTTCTTTATACTAAGTGGTTGCTAGCACAAGACATGTACGTGAGCCAATGCAACGAGGACACCTTACAGCAGTGTTTCTTAACTGGGCGTAATTACCCCGAGGGGTAATTTGGCATATTTCAGGCGGTAATAAATACGTTTAACACACAATAAATAGGTGTTCAACACAACATAAAAAACCCCAAACCAATAAAAACGATTAATCATGATTTTTTTTTGTCTATTGCCATTTTAAAAAGGAGGAGGGATAATTTTGATTTCTTAGTTAAGCCCAAGGGGTAATAATGCCAAAAGGGTAAAGAACCACCACCTTAGAGAATGCTCAGTATAAACAAACGACGGCCCGGTGAGAGCAAAGTGCCACCCCCGGTGACGCTCACTCGTAGCGCTGCATTTAGCAATGTGTAGGTAACCACCCCTCTGCTCTCACACAAAGCAGACACTGGCTGCTGGGCTCAACAACTTGTGCCTCTTCCCAGGAGCCGACCGGCTGCCCTTGTGCCCAACGTTGCCAGCAGTCTATACGAGTGCTTGGACAGGCTTGGTCTAGTGAAGACAATAGCCAAAGGCTCTGTTCCCAGCTGTGCCGGAAACTTCCTTTGTAACCACCTGCAAGTCACTTCGGACTGCTCTTCAGTTACTCCATGTGGAAAGTGAGCCTGCGCGTATGGCCCTCGGGCCACGGGCCATTCGGGCTCAGAATGCAGGCGTCTACCAGGTCATGGAGTTTCCTTTCACTCTTGGAAAGCAGCCCAGAGCACTTCAGCCACAAGCCTCTCCAGCCAGACTCCCCCAGCACTGACTTCAGTGAGGGAACTGGAGTTAGTTTTCAAACAAAAGCTGTTTCCTACTGCTGCCCTGTGAAAACTGTCTTGTTCAAGCACTTAATTTTTCAGAGTAACTCAAGGCTAATCCCTGAAAACCTAACGGCACATGGTCCATTTTGAATTTAGGAGATAAACAAATCAGATTTATAATAGGATCATGGCTGCAACCCTAGTTATACCCTACAGATAGCGAAAGGGTTGGGATAAGAACTTTGGTCCCCTATCTCCAGTGCCTGTTGGCTTTGGAACACCTGCAACCAGCTAACACAACAGTTGCTGTTTAAATCAATGTGAAGTTGACAAGGTCTTTTGTTGTCAAAAACAGCAGCAGGCCTGACCCCAAAAACATTCAGAAAGATCATTAAAGCACATTGCTAATTAGGTCTGCTTCAGCTATAACTTGCAAATAATTCCTTAGGGAACGTCATACCTCTAGAACCAAGGGGCAATAAGCCATTTTTGAATGAGACAAAAAATTAGAAGTCAATGAATAGCTGACACTTTGCTATCAGGACAAATGACCATTGTTCTTTGCCCTTGGCAGAAATCCAGCAATCCAGGCTGAAGAAGTCCTCCAAGTGAAAGTTTAAGAGCCTAAAAGTAGCACTTCCTGGATACGACAGTGATGGGAGGCAAGACTGCATTGAATATTTGACTGATTAAAACAGCGTCAGTTCCCTGCAGTTTAAACATGTCGTTACTAGGCTACCAGGATCAGCTAGTTATCAGGGGACTCTGCCTCCAGCAGCTGGGTTTTTAAATCCTCCTGGCAGAATAGCTAAGAGCACAGCAGACTCCCAGTCTGATCAGACGCACTCTTCATGCCACAGGTACTTGGCACTGGCAAGGTGTCTCGCCCTTTAACACCCAGGCACTCTGAGGCTGGCTGCCCCACTAGACAATAAGCTGTGAGGACCATTAGCGCAGGGCACTAGTTCCTCGACGGACAGCGGGCCAAGGAACCGAGCACAGCAACTTTGCCTGCGGAAGTGGGGCCCAGCTTTGAAGCTCCATTTCCCACCAGAGAGGAGCCCTGCCAGGAGCTGCTCCTGTACTGGGCAACTCAGCGGCGGCAGATGAGGCCACAACAGCCACTAACATCCTTTGGCGGGCGAGGCCGCAAGGAAAGCTAAGGAACGAGGCAGGGGGTTGAAGGGTTCAGCTTTTACTGAAGCCACCGGTGTTGCTTCCTGCCACTCTGCTCCCTCATCACCGCAGGCTACGGGTCTGCCCCCTGTCACCCAGGCGTGCCTGCCTCCCACGGGCTGACTGCCAGCAGCAGTAGAGGCAAGACATGCCTCTGCCAGGAGGGAGGAAGCACCCAGAGCTGGGTGGCCTGGGGCAGAGGAGAGGGGAGTCTGGGGAAGGGGGCAGTCTGTGTCCATGAGGAGGCAGAGTGAGTGGAGAACCACTGCAGATCTCAAATCCCCTCATGGCTCTAGCTCTGCCCCCACCCCAACTCAGGGGCTGACCACAACCAGGCTGGCTTGGGGAGCCAAGGTGAAGACAGCAAGCAGAGATTGGTGCCAAAGTGAGAAGCCCCACCCCTGCTTCCGTGATGGAGAAGTGGCTGGGCCACTAGATGGCACCGCATGTGTGGCCTCCTGCTCCCAAGCCCGGGATCCACTTGCCCTGCATCCCACAGCTCCCCCTCGCTGTATGCCCACTGCCTGGCGCAGACGTTGCCAGCTAGCTGGACGGTGGTTCACCCAAGTCAACATCTCTGCTGCCTACTGGCAGACCAAACAAAACGATCTGGTGGGTTGGATGCGGCCACCGGCCCATCCTTGTGCTCAAGTTTTAACACACTGGAGCAGATATGATACCAGCTATTCAGAAACCATGGTAACATACGTGTTCTACCTCCGCCCTTCCCCTGTCCGCCTGCTTATCACCCTCACTTGCTGTGCCATGTCCCAGTGGCAGGCAGGGATCCCATCTAGCTGGCACCATCTTGCACCGTATGGCTACTCGGTCTATCCCCTTCCCACATGGATCCCATGAGGGCTGCACTTACTTTGCTGTTCACGTCCGGTCCCTTTATCCTTTGCGGAAACGTGCACAATGCCATTAGCATCAATGTCGAACGTGACCTCGATCTGCGGCACTCCCCGGGGAGCCGGAGGGATTCCAACCTGGAAATGGGAAGTGCTTAGCCATTAGCTCCCCAACAGATGCGGGCTTGGTGTACAGGCCTTCAGTGCTGTGCACATCATCCCCATGAACTGCCAACCTCCACGCAGGTCCCAGGATGTGCCTGTCAAAACTCACGTGGCAACTTAACTCTGGCAGACTGAATGGGGCAGACCTAATTGAACACAGCAGCAGACTTCTACCTAGAAGAGGGGGAAGCAGCTATACATGCCATAAGACGACCTCACAAGTAGGCTTGGAGAGGAGCTTACAGCAGAAGCAAATGCTGTTTCACAACTTAATGCCAGTAAATCACTTTGCCCTCTAATGCACGGTAGGGATGTTAAATATTGGTTAATTGAATAGTCGATTAACCTCGTGAATTCTTATCTGTTACTCGACTATTCTATAGGCCCCGTCCCCGGGAACAGCAGCCTTTGCAATCTATACCCTCTCCCGGGGAGCTCCCTACCAGCCTGTGCTGCTCCATCTCTTGGAAGCAGCAGCGTGGGGTGCCAGGTGGGAGCTGGTCCACAAGGGGAACCAGTTTAAAAAAACCCCAGCTCTCCTCACGCACTGGCTGTCTGTATTAGAGGCAGTAGCCCCTGTCCAGGGGAGCTGAGCTGAGCTCCCAGACCTGGCGCGATGCAGAAATGAGCTGGGCTGCTTGCCCACCTGGCTCCTAATACATTTTAAATGCAGAGCTGCAGCAGGGATAGGTCACGAACCCAGCACAAACCAGGACTGAGCCGGGCTGCTAGCTAACCTGCTCAAAAATTTACTGGCCCATAGCATTAACGAATACATCTTTGCTTTATCTGATCATTGACTACACTATTACAGCTCTAATGCATGCACGAAGTTCAATTTCCTTCAGTGAATAACTTGGATCTATTCTGGGCCCCAGCTTGCTAAATACACTCCTTGAAGCTGCCATGTTTAAACGGTGAGATTCACCGTTCAGGAGATACACAATGCTGCCTTAGTGTAGGGCTCCTTCCAGCAACTGGATTTAATATTAGGGGTGTCAAGCAGGAAGAGACCGTCTAAGAAGCTGTGTAAGCCTGAAGTAGCCCCGATTCAGTACAGCCCTAGTCAACACAACCACTCAAAGAGATTGCCAAAAGCAGACGCACAATTACATTGAAACATCTGTATGGATCAGGAGGATACATGCCAGTACAGGCTGATTATGTGTAAGTGTCAACTAATCAGCCTCAGCAACTATGATCCTATACACAAATCACCATCTGGAGCATGACAACTGCTGTCTAACAATCTTGGCTGCTCCAAGGGGACTTAGGGCTTGTCTACCTGGCACCTTTTGGCACCAAATAGCGAAAGCGCTTACTCGTCAATGCAGCTTTTGTTGGGAGAAACACCCAGTTTTGGAGACAAAAAGCTTCCAGCCCTACAAGAGACGTGTGTCCTTTCCCTTCCTTTTATGGTCAACTAAGAGTCAGCGTGGACTCTGCCGTTAGTTTTGTCTGGAGAACTGGTTTCCACCAGTATCTTACAATGCCTGCCTTGGTGGCTCTGCTCAGTGATTTGTGATCTGTGCCGCTCTGCAGGCCTGTGACCCTCCCCTTTCAAAGCTCCTGGGAGCACCTTACGCTAAGTGAGCTTCTCCTTTTGGGGAAACCAAGAACAAATCATTGGAAGGCTTCTGTTCTGCCCTGCCCTGCTAGCATCATCACAGCAAGAAGACTGCTGCTGTAAGAGAAAGGCTGGAGAGACAGCTGTACTGCTTTGACCTTCCTCAGGACAGAGTCCACAGTGTTATGAGGAAATCCCAAGAAACAGGTATCAGCTCTGCTATCCCACAACACTACACCATAGGATGCTTACCCACAATGCTTTGCTTTATCAGTGGACAAGGAGCTAGCAATGTGGCCATGAAACATCAATGATGGGAGGCAGAAAAACTAGCGTGACTGGTTTTCACTTTTGGCAACTCTTGCCACCAAACTTCCCCAGGGTAGACGCAGCCTCGGGGGGAATGGGTGATGGGCCAGCTACTGGCTGCCTAAAGGACAACTGGAAAGCAACATGGTACTGAGTTATCTCGAACAGGATCTCACATCCCAGGTTCCATGGGTACAAAAATCAATGCCTCTCAGGGCATCTTGATACTACTGGCAGGCTGACAGTAAGGCCTACGGATTTACAAGCCAGATCACTCAATCAAATGCCTTCTGTTCAAGCCCCCACGTTCAAGGGAAGGGGGTCAAACCAAACAGGAGGAGGCTTGGAACTTCCTACAGGCAGTTTAAGGCCATGAACATTGAATGGAAACATACCAAAGTGAACTGGCCAAGAAGCTTGTTGTCAGAAGCCATCTCTCTCTCTCCCTGGCACACTTTGATCTCCACTTGAGTCTGTCCATCAGCTGCGGTAGAAAACACCTGTAGAAGGGTAGAGGGGAACAGAACAGATGACAGCTTACAACCCCTGAACAGAGGGAGTTATTAGCACAGAACTGCATGAAAAGTAGGAAGTTTGGCTGAAGGAACAAAGCCACTTTCCATGGTTTATCCCTCCACCACTCCCAAGTGTTAATACAGTAAAGATTTTAAGGCAAAAAGAAAAAAATTAGCAGGCACCAGGGCAAAATGCCAACCAAGGCAGTCAAAGTGCTTGCAGGTGGGTCAGAAGAAGGAAACGAGCCCTGGAGCCCAATCTTTCAGTATCCCTGCAAGATGGGGAAGGATCCTCCTCTACAAGTCCAGACCAGCAAAGGCAGTTTGGGCTGTGTGTTGTGCTCAGTTGTATGAAGTTTCCGCACCAGTTCTCAGAATGATGTGTTGATAAGTAACATCATTGCACACACCACAGCCCGGGTCTATCCCAAGACGAAAGCTCAAGGGATTTCCCACCACGTTCCGAAGAGGGAAGCCGAGTTTGTTGGGTTGATAGCTACCTCCACCCCCAGCAAAGAACAGGTGCTCACTAATCGGCCTGTGTTGGATTTCAGCCTCTCCTCCCACTTGGAGTTCAACCTATGTTTTGGGGGTGGAAAGATTCCTGGCATCTCCTGCTCCCCCCCCAAGGCCACACATTGCAGGATCCAGCATTCACCAGTTGAAGCCCTCAGCCTAAGATGGTTGCTAGAGAGAACACTAGGCATAGCCTCTCTCTGACGTAAGAGCGCATCTTAGACATCAGCCTAGAAGTGATACCACATGACCACTACTAAGCTGGATCTTCACCGTGTGTTTGTTCCACACTCTATACCTAATCCCTGTATGGGGTGACCCATCTTCTCCCTCCCCGGCCCAAGGGTCATGCCCATGGTGCTACCTCCGCATAGTGTTCCTCCAGCCATGCTGCCATGAGCAGCAGAGTGAAACTGTCACACTGCGCAGTTTCAATCTGCTGGGCCCTGGGGAAAATACAGGTGGCATGACCGCAACACTCTCGGGCAGCATAGGCAAGGAGGAAAAAACAGCACACTGACCACACTGTCTCCATGGGACTTAAATACAGTGACAGGGCAGAAAGAGAACATGGGGAGCTATGACAACAGCCCAGGAAGTCCATTAGAAACTGACCGTTACTGAGATGTTAGAGACCCTCACCTGGCTCTTCTTGGTTGGAATCGTCGTGTTCCTGTTGATGAGCTTAGTGAAAACACCTCCCAGAGTCTCGATTCCCAAGGACAAGGGAGTCACATCCAGCAGCAGCACGTCGGTGACATCACCAGCTAACACGCCACCTTGGATAGCGGCACCAATAGCAACAGCTTCATCAGGGTTCACGGCTTTGCTAGGAGCGCGGCCAAACAGATCCTGCACAGTCTGCTGCACCTGAATGAAGACATAACACAGCCTAGGTCAGTCCCCCCCAGATGTAGAGAGAGTTT
Source organism: Apalone spinifera (assembly GCA_030068395.1). NCBI lineage: Eukaryota > Metazoa > Chordata > Testudines > Trionychidae > Apalone > Apalone spinifera. Next base: position 2,995,988 of record JANRFK010006688.1, on the reverse strand, counting down.
GTATGAGGGAGGAACCCCACCTTACCTGCCCTCCAACCAGCTCAGTCACTTTCAGTTTCCTTCCTCCACCCCTACTTCTTCCAGAAATGGATGAGATTAAGCTTCAGATATAGGACTGGCTCCTAAGCCCCCATCCCTCAACTTGCTCCTCCTAATGCCCAGATGGACGGACTCCGAAGCACCCGTATCTGCCCTATGCCTGTTATCACCTAGGATGCCATAAGACTGGCAGTACCTTCCTCCTGGAGCACTGCTTCCAACCCAAGTGGCCAGCAGCAACTCGCCCGAGGGGGGACGAAGAACACTAGAGCAGTCCCACGCACAACAGTAACGCAGCAACCTTCTGTGCAACCAGAACAGGGATCACTTATCCCAGCGGGGCACAAGGCCAGCACATTCGCCTCTCCAGTGCTAGGCACGGCTACGGAGACTGAAATGCAATAGCAAGTGCAGTCCTGTGGGACGGGTCAAAAAAATCCAGACTGGAGGGGCACCCCATACCTTGTTTAACGGCGGGCAACAGTGACCACAGCCCCTCATGTAGTGTTTCAGCAGGTACTTTGCACTCTGCTTTTCAGAGCAATATGCTGATGAACACACCTAATCCATGCCGGAAGTATCCAGACAGGAATACCCTACACAGCTCAATTCCACCCCAAGGGGCCCAGCTTCACTCCTGACATTTGAGCTGATGCTCACAATTCCCCTGCACCTGAGCTGGGTTAGTGGAACAGCTGTTGTCAGCAAAGGTGAGAACTGTGCTCCTGGGGAGCTGTGAGCACACCCTGCAGATAGGCCCACCTTGTTAAGGGTGAAACATACAGGAAGTAGGGATGCTAAATTTTGATTAAGCTGCTAATCGAGTTGTCGATGGAATTTCCATCCATTATTCGATTAATCGATAAGGAGGGCACTCACTACCCCATTGCACCTCTCCCTTTATAATGTAAGGAAGCCAACTGCGGCTCTTGTACATTTCGAAGGAGGAGGTGCAGTGGGGAACCCAGATGAGCAGGAACCTGACTGCTGTGCCTCTCCCTCTGAAACGTACAGGAGCCGCCCTGGAACAAGGGGGAGCATTACTTCTGACCACAGTTGCCCAGGGTTGTCAAATTCCACCCCAGCACTGGTGTGAAGAGCAGCTGGACAAGACACAGCCCAAGAGGCAAAAAGCTACACTACTGTGTGCAACAGACAGGCACAAATCTCAACGTGTCTGTGCTCAACTCAGCCTGCAGTTAAAGCCGAGAGAACGTAGCCAGGGAAGCGTTATGTAACCCTGCGAGGTCACATGGTGCCCAAAGGTATAAATAGGATTCTGACATTTAAGTAGCGACTTCCACCCCCCAAGGACTCAGTGCTTCATTTCCATGGTGGGGGAAACCCTTCCTGAAGCCACTTCTGGGGCGGAGGGAGACAGCTGTTTAACCGTGTATGATAGGACAGAACACACTCAGAAGCCAAGGAAATCACAGCACCCAGCTGAAACTGCAAGGATTTGAGCCGGGGGGAATAATCACTGGACTCTGGCCAGGGCAGCAGCATTTAGTAACTTCTGTCCTGCAGACCTTACAGTGACTGAAGCCTCAGAGGGCAAGTCTACGCACATTTCGGAACCTACGGGAACCCTCAACAGGCAGGTTAGCGGGGCTCATGCCAGCACTCTGAAAGCTGCTGTGCAGACAGCCCTTTGAAGTAATCGCTCCCAAGCAGACGCTCCCCAGCAAGTTACTCTGGATCCTGGATGGCCGTCAGTTGCAGAGAGAAAGAATTAACATCCGAAGAGCACCACAGCCCGTACCAAGTACATCACTCTTCACTGTTCTCTGCTGACTGGGGCAGAATTACTGGGGGTACGTCCACACTGAAAACAAACTCATTGTCGGGCTGTCTCAGAGCCCAGGTTAACTGATTCGGGGGGGAGAGAAGGGACAGGTGCTGCAGGGCTTAAAGTGGCAGTGCAGATATTTGGGTGTAGGTCAGAGCCTGGTCTCCGAGTCCCTCCCAGGCTGGAATTCAGGGCTGGGCTCCACCGCTACTGTTAGCCCTGCAGCATGGACCCATGTCAGCTGATCTGAGCTCTGGTACTGCCCTGGGTCTTTCTTTGCTATGTAGACACAGCTTAAGAGACCTCCTCTATCAGTACAGTCCAAGTTCTTGAGGACACCCTCACACAAGCATGCTCCTCACTGATTTCAGGGGAGCTGAACGGTTCTTTCTGGAGCTCGGGATCCAAGAACCCTACACCACCAGCAGGCGGCACCTAATCTTCAAGCCTTTGCGTGCCAGCAAAGCAGGTCTAAGTCACTTGCTGGTGCTTATCCCCATCGTATGCAAAAGGCAAGTGTCTATGTACCCAGGGCGAAAAGCATACGGCCAGTAAAACATGCTCACTGCTCATGCCAGGGAGCAAACACATAACCAATTATGCATTGGCAGAAGGTGACAGAACGACTTTGCTGACAGCCAGAAGAACAGCAAAGCTGCGAGATCCCTAGATGGCGAAGCTAAGTGACAAGAGGGGGTGAATTCCACAAAGGTCACAAGCCTGGCAGCAGCAGACTGACCACACAGCTGCTCTCCCAGGCTCAAGAAAAAGCCTTACATTCTAAATCTCAACAGCACGGCTTGTGTTCAAATGCACAGCAGGAGCCAGGACCAGTAATTTGTAACTCCTGCCAACTCTCACTGGTCTTGGCAAGGTTAACCTGCTGTCAGCAGCATCCGCCAGACAGCTCCCGCCCCAGATCACACAACAACCCAAGTAGAGAGTGGCGGGCGTTCTACCCACATGAGCAGGTATGTCTGAGCCTGGCTCCCCTCCCCACTCATCCTGCTGACTATACATCCAGGTCCCCTTTAAAATGCCTTTGTGCATCCCAGGTAAGTGATTCAGTCCTGGGACAAAGGCGTGACCTGGTGCATGCCAGAGGGGAACATGCCCTACCTTAGGCATTCTGCTCATGCCGCCAACCAGGATGACTTCACCAATATCGCTCTTGCTGACTTCAGCGTCCTGCATGGCTTTTTGGCAAGGCGCCACCGTCCTCCTGATCAGATCTGCTACAATCCCCTCAAACTGGGAACGACTCAGCTTCAAGTTCAAGTGCTTTGGTCCAGAAGCATCCATAGTAAGGTAGGGCAAGTTAATGTCCGTCTGCAAAACAAGAATTCGCTGGGCATCAGAAACAGGAAATCAAAACAAGCAAGTGTAATGGCTTTCAGTATCAAAACGTGACAACTGATCACTTACAAGAACCTGTTGGCCTAATTTGTAAGAATCCCTTTAGGAATCTTGAAAAAGATCCATCTTCATACATGCTGTAAGATTTCTGTACATCTTTACCCCATACCCTATAGCCTCTGTCTAAGGAGGCTGATCACACTTGATATTAAGGTTGCGTTACAAATGGCTTATAAAGGATAAATTAATATTATAAGCAGGTTACATTAGGCTGTTTATAACCCTGATCTGTTAGACTTTAAAACATATAAACGACATCGACATGGAAACAATGTTAAGTGCAACCACAGATCCTCCGTGGCAAAGACAAATCCCAAGTATTCTTCTGAGTTTCCTCAGTTATGGAACTCTTCTGCAGATTTAATCTTTTACAAAAAAAAAAAAAAACTTTACCAGGCTCTGCTCACAGTAACACTGCGAAGAGCTGCATTTTTTGCTGTAACCAAGGTGGGTAAACACACAGGACTACAAAAAAAATCCATTAGCCCTTTATTGCATGCAATGTGTTTGACTAAGATCTCTGAGGTGTTAAAGAAAAAAAATCCAAGTAAAAGAAAATGACAGGACCCCATAAAGGGCAGTGCACACAGGAGAAAATTGTATTTGCTATTAAGAAAAATCTAGAATATTTCACCAAATACCTCTATTTCTAATTTGTATGTAAGACAGCCTACTTCACTGTGGTTAAAGGTATTCAGCAACAAACCATTTACCCACAAACCAAATAACACCTCTATTTTATAACATGTAAAGATGAGACCAAGCCAACTGAATATTTTAAGCAACAATTTCCATTTACAATTAAGCACCAGGCATTACAATTTAAAATTCTCATTTTCTCCAATGAGCTATGCAAGTGTTAAAACCCAGTGTCCTACTGCACTAGTTTTAAGGCACACCGAAAGAACAGCCTAAGTGCTGAGTCATTCTGACACCACAAATCACTGCAAAACATTAATGCCTCAAGTCATTCACTCAGTGGAGCAAGTCTGTATTTTCAAAACTGATCCCTCGTTAAGCTGGATAAACTGAGGATTTTAAAAAAAAATTCTGAATTTTTAATGTAAAGTGGATTTTTAATATCATTTAAAAGTTAGTTACAATTAAGTCCCATGACAAACATGCCACACCTCCACTTAGAGTCTGATAAGAGTGAATTAATGGCTCTAGTCTGTCCAGCCTGCTCGCTCTGATTCTTGAAAGCTCTGGGCTTTTCATTTCTGTTTCTCAGCAGACTAAGGCCACGTCTACACTTACTGGTGGATCAAATCTCTGGAAGTTGATCTTCTAGCATTCCACTTAGCTGAACTAGTAAGGACCCGCTAAATCGAATGCTGAGGGCGCCCCCGGTCAATGCTGGAACTCCCACTCCTTGCAAGGAACAAGGGAAGTTGGCAGGAGCATTTCTCCCATTGACCTCCCACTGTGGGGACAGCACCAAAGTTTGAATCGAGGTATGTCAACTCCAGCTATGCCGTTAACATAGCTGGAGTTGCGTATCTTAATTAGAACTTATCCCCTGGTGTAGACCTGACAAGTAACATGTGCAAACAAAGACAAGGTGGACAAGGTTGGTTTTGTTCTGTGCTAATGTGGTAGAGGATCTGGGCCAAGCACAGCAGAAGAGTTAGTTAAAAAAAAACAAACACTGTCTTAAGACAGGCAATATTATAGGAAAGGACAGAGGCAGCACAGTAAGGAACAGCAGAGGGGACTGAAAAGAAAAAGGGGAGACACTGAGCACACACACAGCTTTCTATATCCACTCTTTTGCCAAAGAAAAACTGTCATGGGTTCTGGGTGTAAGAGACCCTAGCTGGGAATAGTTTCAAGAAATGTATTCCCTGGGTAAGAGAGAAAAATAAGTCATATGTAAGCAGTGGAAGATGATGATGCAAGGCCTACCTTCAAGAATGAAACACCGTAAGGAAAACTGCTTATTTGGGGAAAACTATGTGGATGAAGATTTGGGGATGGCTCAGTGGATCAGCTGGTTAGTAACTTAACTCATTTACTTTGCAAGGCATCATTCTTGTAAAAGTCATGAAGAGTCTTCTAGAAATGTGATATGACAAGTAAATTCCCAAGCTATTTGCTGTGTTGGATGTTGTTAGGAAAATAGTTTAGTTTAGCCAATCCTATGGCTTGTTTAACTAGGTTTAGAATATATCACTCAAGTATACAATACAGAAAAAGCTGCAGTAAGAGAACTCTAGAGTTGCCAGTTGCCACTTAATGTCTATTTCTTGTTTTAAATTACATTACACATGCCCCTTAGATTGGAACAGCATGGCCACAGACCAGAATGGTGATGCCTTAAATCTACTCCCTATTTTACTTCAGCATAACTCAGCTTTTCCAAGGGAACTCCATTCTAGACTTGTTTTCTCAAAAAAAACCCCAAAAAACAGAAGTGTCAATGAGGTCAATGGGACTTAATTTTGGGGAGTAAGTGCACTTTAAACAGTTTTAGCATTTTTGGTACCTCATTTAAACCAGGCACCCTTTGGTTATAGCCTAAAACCAAACTCTCTCAAATAAAATCAATACAAACATCAAAAGACTTGTCTGAAGGCTCTTGCTTATTTAACTCTTACTGGTGCAATACACAAGGATTTCCTGGTAGAATGGAGAGTATTTTCTAAGCTCATCTATAATCCAGCAAATCTGAACATGTTATCCATACAACTGGCCTAAGAACCAGGCTTCCTGTCATCTCTCCACTTCACCAACCAAAGAAAACTCCCACCCAGAAATAGCAGTGTTCAACCCTGTAACAAATACTACTCCAATCCTGGAAATTGGAAACACAACAAAGACTCGAACTCAGACTGTCTAGTTGACTCCAACATCACCTACGTGAGACTGATTCCAACACTGACACACAGTTCCTTGTTAGCAGGGGATAAAGAGGGGGATTGGATGAAGCAGAGAGTGGGGAGCTGACTGCAGGAACCTGCTCTCAGGGTTTGGTGCGCAAGTGGGAAGCCTCCAACCAGTGGTTTGGATCAGGCTACAGCCCCCCTGCTTAATTTCATTTGGCCCATAGCATGCTAGCTTTCTTCACTATGTGGGAAGCTAGAGCGCCAGGCAGGGCAGCTGTCCTCGCAACCACTAGGCAGCAGGGTGCATGGACAGACAATCAGGGAAGCTGAGTCCACGTGCGCCTGTCCCTGCAGCTCCCATTGGCCAGGAACCACAGCCAGTGGTGCTTCAGGTATAGTGCACATGCAAAGCTGCCTGGCCACATCATGGAGCTTCCAGGAGTGGCATGGGGCTAGGACAGGGAGCAGCTTTCCCTGATGACAGGGATATGCCTGAGGTAAGCAGCATCTGGCCAGACCTCACACCCCTCACTCCACCCTTCCATACCCCAGCCCTAAGCCTTCTCCCACATTGCAGCGCCCCTGTGGTGCACCCTGGACCCCTCATTTCTGTCCCACTCCTGAGCATAGGAAAAGCCCATAACCTGGCCTCCTTCCTCCCCCCCCCCCCCCCCCCCCCCCCCCCCCCCCCCGAGCTGTGTGTGATCCATGACTTATTTTTTCTGTGGGTCAATGGCCCCAACAGAAGAACAGTTCCCCACCCCAGTTTAGTGACTAACTTTTGTGTGAAGCTTTTAAAAGAGAGTAGGTCTTGAAATGGATTATTTTCTTGTCTTTATGCAAATAAGTCATTCAGTCAGTGGTTCCAAATAAAGGGCTAGAAATAAGGCCACAATGTATCAGAAGCAGGATTATCATTGCCTGCATGCCCGCACCGTTCTGGAATAAGTAGCATGCAAAGTTGATAACAAGGTCTGATATTCCTAGAGGAGAAAGAGGACATCTTTTGGGGTCACAGCTAACAGGATTAATATTCCTACCCAGGAGGCAGAAACAGACGCTGTTGTTCTCAGCTTCAAGCAATTAGCTTGCATCACCTAACAGATGTTCATACTAGTATTAGTCTGTCAAAGCAGTTCCCTACAGAATGATGTCCTTCACACAGATTCAAGTTTGTTTTACCAAGTGACATTGCCGTGTTCCTATTTGGCTGGTCTTTGCCAATTTTATTTGTATAACTGGTAAAGTGACATGTTAAACTGTCCCACTAATGCACTTTAACACCCCAGCCATCTCACCTGCACAGAGGAAGAGAGCTCACACTTGGCCTTTTCCGATGCTTCTCTCACTCGCTGAAGTGCCATGTTGTCTTTAGTCAGGTCAATGCCCGTCTACCCAATAAGAAACTTGTGTTAATAGAATACCTGAGTCTCAAAGCCCCCTGGCCAGGAGCGGACATTTGGCATAGGTCACCCAGCCCCACTGTCAAAGCATTGCAAAAATTAAACATGGAGTTCTAGTGATTTGTCTGCTTACCCCCCCCACACCGACTTGTAACCATGATAAATACATTCATTTAGTATTTTACATACCACCTGGTGAAGTAGTTTTGTAGTGATATACCCATAAACAATTAGAAGACCGGGGCAGATGCTGAAGGTAATACAGGATCAATGATGGAGTTAAAATTAAACTACACAATTTCCTGGCTGCCAGCCTTGTGTGTCATCTGAGGCAGCAGCACCATGCAAGCACTTGTGCATTTATCTGGCCAACTGCCTTATAATATAAAAGGCAGGTGGGTTATCCATGGGACAATCCCACAGAAAAAGTGTCAAAGAAACAAGAGTAGAAGTCTTGCCATTCTGTTAGACCTTGACACCTCTGAGCTGTCGACTAATTTGTCTATAGCCAAATAGGAGGCATATTAAAAAGCAGCCCAAGGAGTCATTTTAACAGCCTACACTTTAGTATTTAGGTTCATGGTCAATTCACAACACACCAATACAGAAGAGGATCCTCATCCTTGTAAAGTAATTTGAGACTCCCTAGCCTAGAGAACTGGTTTTCCAAGCACTCTTAGAGCATTACCCAAATTTCACAAGGCACATTATCCGTGCCAACAGATGACATTTACCTCTCTCTTGAATTCCTTAACAATATGCTGCAGCAGGGCCTGGTCAAAATCCTCACCACCCAAGAAAGTGTCACCGTTGGTAGATTTCACTTCAAAGACTCCCTTCTGAATTTCCAGAATAGAAATATCGAAAGTGCCACCACCTAAATCATAGACTGCAATACTAAGACAGAAAACAGAGAATACATGTCAGCACTCTTTAAAGAAAAGGTCTTTAGGTGTGAACATTTTCAAACTCACGAGACAGATGCAGTATTGGGAACATTTACATCACATGCATAGGCTATACACAATCTACAAAGATGAAGGCTAAAAGCGTGTCTGATCCTTTATTCCTTACACATCCAAGCGCCCATTTGAAGACATCCTATTCCCAGTTCGACTGGGAATGGGGATGCACAAGGAATGAAGAATTGTGCCCATTATGTCAGTTCAGCACCTGGTTTACAGCAATATTCAATTCTTTCATCTCCTGAAAAACTGCTGAATAGTAAAACTGCTGAAGATAACTTCTCTAAGAAGAGAGTTACCAAGCTGTTGTAATCGGCCCAATTCCTTGCACACCTGGAATTCCCAACTTCAAATGAGAGGTCTGGGTGCACATGTACGGCACGATTGTGCCGTTACGTAACCCTGGTCATTGTTATTGCCTGCCCTGCTAAGGAAGGCTTCTTCAGGGGAACTCCATATTCCCCAATGCACTGCACCTCCCACGAAACAAAACAAATAGAACTGGATACTGCAGTGAAACCAGCCTTATCATTCCTATTAAAAGGAGAGGGTATTTGTGGTTTGCCCCCCAAACTCATAAGGCTAATGAAGGTATGAAGCAAAAGACCCAGCATACCAGTCACGAAGGCCAGGGGGAGCAGAGAGCTTATACAGCACTGCAGGCTATAAAAAAAACTCTCTTCAGTAACATGCATTTAGTTTGTAAGATCAGTCACCACAGCAAAATTAAGGTGATACTGATAGAGAAGAATACAAATAAATGCCTTAACAAGTACACAGGGGGGAAACTACTATCCAGAGGCCAGTAAGCCTAAACTTGGACAGAGAATTTTGCACCACATTTAAGCTTAAATATATGGAACCTCTTAACCATTTGGAAGAGCCATGATAAAACTATTGCTACTATCCACAGCTGAGTTTGCTTAAATGAGTAATGTGCAGTTGTGCTGCTGTGGAGCTACTGCTAATTAATCAGAGATGACATTTTCAAATGAATATCCAAGATTTGGAGGGAAGGCATGTTAAACTGGCAAGAATGGAATAAAGCTCATAGGAACTGGGGTTATCTAAGCAATAAGGTATCAACTGGCATTGTAAGTAACACAAAAAGTCTTATTACAAAAAACCCCCTAAAGTACTCTGGCTAAGAGGGGTGGCGATTACTAGCAAATATTTACACTTTGTCTTCAGATTTGTCTAGCCCGTAAGCCAGGGCAGCAGCGGTTGGTTCATTAATCACCCTCAGAACATTGAGTCCAGAAATCTGCCCAGCATCTTTAGTAGCCTGAAAAACAGAAGAAAGTTGATGAGAGAGAGAGAGAGAAGTTAAATGCTCTGCTCAGACACAGGAAACCCAGGGGCTCGAGACCCTACCTGCCTCTGAGAATCATTGAAGTAAGCAGGGACAGTGATGACTGCATTCTTTGCTGAGTGTCCCAGGTAGTTTTCTGGAAAAGAAAACCAGCAAGTTGTCGGCGTTTGTCATACCCTCTGTAAGACGCTGGCACTTGGTTTATAGCTGAGGAAGTAGAAACAGAGCTCCTCAATCTGGGCTTTGTAACTACCCTCCCTTTCCGGACAGATGGGAGAGGGACCCAAAACTTTTTTTGTTTTTAACATGGGAGTCTCAACAAAGAAGAGCTTAAGACCCCCTAAAATAGGGGGTCATCAAGACATTTCTATGCTTCCACTAGTGATTAGAAAACAATCTTGAGGCTACACCTTTACTTTGGAACATATTACATTTTAGTCAACAGACTTCTTGCCCCTTTGGTATCATTTATATGATTAGTTCGTCCAGGATAAGTACGTTTCACAGAAGGTTTATATCCTGCAGATTCATATTTGCAAATAAAAATGTATTTTATGGTCTAAAGAAAAGCTCCTAGTCCTCTGTCACATCTCTATTTAGTAACTTGCCGTTCTTCAATCAATATCGGAAGTAGAAAAATTCATCATTAAACACAAACCTGTGCAAGCCCTTGGAGGCCTCCTACCCCTACTAGAGGTTTCACAGCACTTTCTTTTGTTTGCTCTCATAGTCTTAGAGCATTCTATCCAATTTCCAGCCTTGGGGTGACCGGCCTGTCTGGGATGTGGGTTGGCCAGCTGCACAAAGCTGAAACATGCCATTTCCAGAATCCAGAGGCCTTCTCTGACCTTCCACACACTGTGGCTCCCTCTTAAGCCTGTCCCTCGATCCCTGCTAGCTACTGCAAAGGTTGATTAATCTGTGTATAGTCAACACCCACTTGCAGTCTTAATCATGTAACAAAGGGGCACAAATGCTCTCCAAGCCAGACTGTAGGTGAGGGACAGTGAGGGTTCTAGAACTAGATGTCAAACTACCTCAACCCATCAAAAATGAGGAATTTCCTTGAGATCACAATACAGATCCAAGGGGAAAGAAATCACAGCCCCTGCTAGCCAGGGAGAAGCTCTTCACGTGAGGTCTCTTTTGAATTTCTTCTAGGACATCAACTAGTCACGTAAGAACCAACTCCACATCATTCCCGTCAGCGAGTGCCACAAAACCCAACTAGACAAAGCTTAACTCACCATGTAGAAAAGCAGCAGGCATAGGAATCTGATATGTTACAGCTTGCTAGGCAGCAGACCTAACCCTGTTTGAACAAGTCAAACCTCCATTGTATGGATCAAAAGTTAGTGGCCATTTGTGGCCAGCAGCTGCTATGCCAAAAGAGACAAGTATTAGGAGTCGCTAAATACAAAGTTTCCCAATAGGTTTTCCTCTGCACTGTTCCCTGGATGAGATGAGTAAGCACACAGAGGAACTTGGGAGGAGAAAGCATTTGTATGGTACTTCTCAGCCAGCAGACATGACTGGCATTTTCAAGGCTTTGCAAAATTGAGACTTTAAATGAGAGTAATCCGAATAATTTTTACCGGAAACCCTGTCCAATGGGCAGTACGAAATTAAGGGGCCTTCGTTCTCCAGGAAGGTAAAGCATAACCTACCACCTTATCCATACACAAGCGGATGTAATTCAGGCCATGGTTTAGAACAGGGATATAAAATCCTAATTGGTTAACCAATTAAAGGGAGTTGGGGGTGGGGGGGGGGGAGGAGGAGCCGAGCTGGAGCATCCCCCTACTCCTGGCAGGGGCTGCTCCAGACAGCCTGAGCAGCCCGCCTGGGATGGAGTAGCATTGTCCATGGAGGGCAAAGCGATGTGCCAGCCTCCAGCTGTTAACCAGAAGCTGTAAGCACCACCTGTTAAGAGCGATGCTTACCAGTTAAACTTTCACATCCTTCATTTAGAAGAGACCTAGTTTTAATAGTAGGCCCAACAGACTTATCAAGACACCTAGTGCCAACTTGGGCTCCAATAAGTCAAAGGTAGTAAACACCTGTACCAACCTGCAGTCTCCTTCATCTTCATCAATACAAAGGCACCGATTTGGCTTGGAGAATACATCTTCCCATGTGCCTCTACCCAAGCATCACCATTGGAGGCACGGACAATTTTAAAAGGAACATTTTTACTGAAACAAGAATTTCACATAGAGTCAAGTTTGTCTAGGTAGCGCTTATACTGAAGTCCTCATATCATGCACTCTCAGCCAGAGGTCAATTACAGAATGTGATAAACAAGTCAGACTGGATAATCACGATTGGCTCCTTCTGGCCTCCAAGTCTACGAGGCTATTGTGAATATACAGCTTATATTGCTGGTTAATCTGACACCACTCAGACATCACTTGGTTTCAAAGAGAGACCTTGAGTAAACCTTCCCCTAGCTGAGTCTGGTGTAACCGGGGCACCTGGAAAGACCATTTACAAGGACCCCAGATGCAAATCACTGTTTCTTGAAAAAGGCCAATATGAATCTGTTGGACTCAACTCTGACGTTTTATGGCACCGGCTACAGCCAAGGTCCCTGGGTAAGCTCAGCATCACCCAATCTGCTTCCTCCCAAAGGGGCCTTTACAGGCCCCGAACTTCCTGACAGCACTCTTCACTCAGCTGTCAGGGACTCCAAAGCCCTCACTTGCAGCACTACAGTTGGTGCTTACTCCTGTCTCTGCACTCCTCTTCTAGCACTGCAGTCATTCAGCTCCCCAGCCCAATCTCACTGCCCGTTAAGTGCCTTGCTGCTGCCCTCCTCACCTTACATTTACAGCTACCCTTCACATGACTCCTCTCCAAAGAGGACCTACCAGAACACCCACTTTTTAGCACATACATAGTTAAAATGTGCTATTGCTACAGAAATCACAACTGGAACCCAGTGTGTGCACATGACGCTTATCTCTGCAACCCGGCCTTTCGCATCTCCCAGCTCATTTTTTTCTTATATCCATTTGTTATGGCAACTCTTTCTTTAGAATAGGCTTTAAGTAGAGCTCTGCACATTTTTGCAGATACAGATGTGGATATAAATTCTGCATCGACTATTTGACTAGTCGATAAGGCGTCTCCACCTTTGAAATGTAGCAACAGCCCTAGAGCTCTTGCTACACTTTAAAGGCGAAAGCGCCATGTGGAGCCTGGTGTCAGCTGGGGACTCCCCAGCTGATTCCAGGATCCCGTGGCGACATTTCGAAGCAGCAGTGCCACACTGAGTCTGGGGTCTGGTCCCAGGCTCCATGCAGCACTGCCACTTTGAAGTACCCCCTTCTTCCGTCTTTCTGATAGACCAGCAAAGGCTGGGGAGTGACTAGTCGACAAGCTTGTCAACTATCCGATCAGCATTTGCTGATCCGATAGCGGACTTGTCCTTCACATCCCTATTCCTGAGCACCCTGAACCAAAAATCCTTTCAGAAAAGGGGAGTAGTTATAATTAGTTTTACTTACATATCTTTCTGTACTTCGGCATCATCATAGCGCCGTCCAATGAGGCGTTTGGTAGCATAGAATGTATTGTGTGGGTTAGTTACTGCCTGTCGTTTAGCCGGCATCCCAACCAATCGTTCACCATCAGCTGTAAATGCTACAACAGAAGGAGTAGTTCTGGCACCTTCGGCATTTTCCAGCACCTACATAAAAAGGGCGAAAGGCTATAACCTAAGCTAGGAAAACGACCTGTGAAAACAGCAGCATTGATTCCCTCTTAGAAACAGGGCATTATATGTTATCACTCACTCACCTTTGCTTGTTTTCCTTCCATAACTGCCACACAAGAATTAGTGGTGCCCAGATCAATACCAATAACAGCACCTTTGACGGCTTCTGAGCTGCAAAATATATTTAAAACAAACTTTAGGGTTACTGCTAACAGAGGATGCAACTGGTGAAAGCCAGAAAGCTTTCTCCCCTGGGAAGATGATAGGGAGGTGGAAAAAATACCTTTTAGCCACAGTCTATCTACAGTTGGGGAAGCAAATCTATTTTCCACTCAAGGAAACTGGAGAACCCAGCTTATGTTGAAAATCAATGTTGTATCAGGAAATTGTGGCTCTATCAGATTTTGTCTTTGTGTTGTCTAAATTCTCACTTTGTTTTCTATGTTCTGCTAAGAAATCCCCTGAACTTTTTATTGGCTAACAGCATACTTTAAAGACTGAAGAGTCTGTATCTTATTTGTGAGTGTGGGCCTTCAAAGACTGATGTTAAGTCAGTTCCAAAGTAAGCAAGCATCAAATCTTTCATATGGAAGGCTTTATTCCTTCTACCCAAGTAGAATTAAGCTAAAATAAGTTAAACTGATGAGAATTACTATCTGTAGCTTACTATTTAACGTTTACAATAGTTAAACGTTTGTAACTATCAAAACATAGCTTTGATTACAAATCCCCACGTAAAAGGTTAGTCCCTGCTTTCTAACCTGGACAATCCTTTACTGATTGATTCATTTATAGGGCAAACTCATGAAGCGTTAATACAGAAGTCCAGGGCTTTTTTTGCAGTCAAACAAACAGAGTCCCCATCTGAATGTGCTAGTAATCACACCTGTCGTAAAGCAGCTGGTTGGAGGAAAAAGGCTAAGAAAGAGGATTGATCAGTTTATTAGGCAATTCTCATTATGGAAAAGTACACATCTATAGTAAGCAGGATTTCCTTGATGAGGTCCTCGGAGTCTTGGAATATGAACCCACAGCTAGCTTCCCCCCCCCCCACCCACTCCCAAGACAGATATGCTGACATTTTTAAACCTTGATTTTTGGATAACATAATGGGTAGTAAGTATATCTGAATGAAATTATTTCCAGGGATGCTCTGGTTTAGGGGGTTGCTGAATATCCTATTTCCTTAGAGTTTACTTGAGAAGACTTGCCTTCAGTCACAATTATGCCAATTCAGTAGACATGCAATGAGTCAAGACAAGGAAGGTAGCTGCAGGTGTGAGCTTTTCCCTCTTTGATCTCACCCTATTCCCCGCCCACTCAACACCTCAATTTCATAACTTAATTTATTTGGTTCCAATGCTTAACGGATTACATCAACTATGTTGTTTTGATCCAGTTACATAACAGAACAGAATCCCTCACATTTGTTTTTACCCTTGATGAAGAAATACATTGTGAGGGAGCACAAACTACAGGTTGCACCTCCCCGAACTAGGCCTCTCTGGTCCAGCAACATTTCTGGTCTGGTAGGACAACGGATGTTCCTGGACAAGAGAGCCGCGGTGCAGAAGGGCAAGCAGCTGGGAGCCCTGCGCAGGGGGAGGCTGGTGTTAGTGGACCTCCCCATGTCCAGCAAATTCCCTCATCCAGGTCCCAAGGGAGCCAGACCAGGGCGGTCCAAACTATACTTCAAACAAACAAATGAAAATAAACTGATCTGTAGAGCTGTGGATCCTTCAACTTAACAGAAGAAACTAATGATAATGCAACCAAGGATATCAGGTAGTGATTTGTCACACCCATTTAATGTTTTGATTTCATAAGAGATGGGATTCCTTAAAATAAACCTTCTCAGGGAAACAAAGTTCTAGTGTTTTCTGAGAAGTTCAGGGAACAAATTAGGAGAGTCAGGCAGTTCTTGAAGAATTTGCAAAAGGCGGTGCTAATACATGAGTCTTCCATCACTGAATATAAAGTAACAAGTACATTTTGATTATACCCACAAAACAAATGTTTTTGCTTCAAAAGGACTATCACGGGCAGCTATGGAACAAACGGATGGATTAGATTAAATAAAACCCTTTTTCTTATTTTTGTTCAAATAGGTGTGTTTGGAATTGTATTAGGTCCAAGAACTTCACATACAGCAGGAAATTTGTTGCCACAGTTAGGATACGTGTATACTACAGACCTTAAAGTGGCACACTTGTAGCGGTACAGCAGTGCCACCGTAGAATCTCCTGCGTAGCTGCTCTCTGTCAGCAGGAGAGAGCTCTCCTAGCATCAGACCACCAGCACTTTTTTCCTTAGTGCAACATACATCTGTCAGTGCTGTGTTTTTCTTCTACACCCCTCACCCACAGAAGTTTAATCAACAGAAGTGGCAGTTCAGCCAAAACCTAAGTATCTGATCACCTGTGCAATGCTGGTTGTTTTGTTTCCTTGTATTTACTTCTTCATACATCTGAGCAAGGATTTCAGATTATGAAGTTCAAGTCAATTTGGGTAATAAAATTGTATTAAATAATTTTTGCTTTTCTTAACAGTTCAATTTGTCTCAAAAAAAGAAAGGGGAGGGGGAGGAGGAGAGATACTTACGCATATTTTCTACTTGACACAGTTCTGAGAACATCTTGACTTAGAGTATTCCAGACTGCCTATAAAATAAAATCAGGATATTACAATAAGATTTCTTGCATCTTATTTTGGTAGGATTACCTCTGATCCACTATTTTAAAAGGACCTGTACCTATGCTAATAATAATAAGTGATACCCTCTAACACCATACTAGATGTGTATTTAATTCTCAAAATCCCTTTTATTTAACTGAAAACTAACCAAGGACTCAAGAAAAATATTTCAGTATATTCTACAACCACACAATATTCACCTTAGAAGCTCTATTTATTGTTGGATATTTTATATGATGCGTGAACACAGTAGGATAAGAAGCAATGGCCTTAAACTGCAGCAACGAAGTTTAGGTTGGACCTCAGGAAAAACTTCCTGTCAGGGTGGTTAAACACTGGAATAAGTTGCCTAGGGAAGTTGTGGAATCTCCATCTCTGGAGATATTTAAGAGCAGGTTAGACAGACACCTGTCAAGTATAATCTGCAGGGGACTGGACTTGATGACCTCTCAAGGTCCCTTCCAATTCTGGTAGTGTTCTATTATTCTGTGACCCATATTATCCTAGCTGAGCAAGTTTCCTGGCATAGAAGATCATTGCTATGAACACACACTAGTTAAACTTGTTGCAAACAGTGCAACAAGTGAAGGTGGACCTTTAGCACGAAATACGCAGTAGCAAATAAACATTAACATATTTCTTGCTTCAAGGAGTAGAAGACGGGACAGCGTTTCAGACGTCG
The DNA here is from genome assembly GCA_030068395.1 of Apalone spinifera. Lineage (NCBI taxonomy): Eukaryota > Metazoa > Chordata > Testudines > Trionychidae > Apalone > Apalone spinifera. The sequence continues at coordinate 2,979,145 of JANRFK010006688.1, read as the reverse complement.
AACGAAGTTTAGGAGACGAAGGATGCACTATGTACTTCAGTATTTGTGGGTGTTTAACCTCATGTAACATCTTAATACAAACTGAGCCCTACCATGAGACCAGAATGCTGCTTTGTTATTGCCTCAGAGAATACAAGCCCTTCTTGCAGACTTGAGAACAAGCCATTAGAGCAGAACTGAGGCAAAAAGGAAGAGTAATGGCTAAAGCCTGGTCTAACTTGAAAATTACATCAAAGTCGATACATCTGCACCCTGTAGAGCATCCTGAGATCTTGACAGTTTGTCTAAGTATATAGACCAGGCAGTTTGGAAACTGAGTTGCTGATCAGCATTGAAAGGGACTTGCAATGCGATTCCATTTGCAGGTCAGTTGCCTCATCTGTAAAAACAGGCATCACGTTTACCTTACAGCAGGGGTGGGGAACCTTTTTTGGGTTGGGGGCCACGGACCCACAGAAAAACCAGTTGGGGGTGGTCACACACAAGTGAGCAAAAAAGAAAAACCAAACCCTCACGAATGTGGCCCCCAACTGAGGAAAAAAAATCACTCCCCACGTCCCCCTTGCACACCGCCCAGGCTAGTAGCTCCAGCCCCACGGCGGGACTGGC
>JANRFK010006688.1:2952539-2966570 GCA_030068395.1 Apalone spinifera | reverse complement strand
CCCCGCAGCACGGGGGTCGCAGATCAAAAAAGGTTGCACACCACTGGGCTAAGTGATGCCCTGCGCTTATGCGGGTCCCTGAGAGAGGAGGGAACAAAAGATTCCCATGTCTTGCTGAGACACAGCGGGGATTGTATTTGCTCTGGGTCGCCCCATTGTCTCTTGCTGCCACTTTGGTAACTGGCTGAATTTCCAGCCTTGTCAATATCATTATACTAGCCAGTCTTGCCCAGGACAAGCAAAATTCATTTTTAAAGCAAGCGTAGCTTATTTGCTTCAGCAACAACCTGTGGAGGTGAGATCCCTGGAGCCATGTCTGCCCTACAGAGAAGATCAAAGCTGCCGCTGCCGATCTTCCGGGGTTTGAATTAGTGGATCTAGTGAATGCACACTCATTCAAACTGAGAGGGCACTCCTGTCGGCGCCGGGAGTCTTGCTTCTACGGGGAGCAAGGGAGGTCGAAGGAACAGTGTGCTCCTTTCGACTCTCCACAGTGTGGACGGCGCCAAAATTCAAATTAAGGACCTTCGGCTCAAACTATGCAATTAACGAAGCTGGAGTTGCGTATCTTAATTTGAATGTATCCCCTCCTGTAGACCGAGCCTGGCTTAATTACATGATGCTTTGAATACAGCATTTTCTTTTATATCCACTTGGCATTAGTGGCATGAGAGGTTCCCGGCACACAGTTATCGTCTCAGAAAATCATGTCACTGACTTTGGAATCCGGCTGACTTTGCGGATGAAAAGTAGCACAAGGCACACAAACGTGGGCAGAAAATAAAGAGAATTAGATTGACAAAGCTCTTGTGATTTCCAAAGAGTCACCTGTGCTGCTCTCCATTACTGAGCCTTTCAAAATGTGGCCATAGTTGAGTACCGTGATTCAGGTGACCTTAGCCATTAACCTCTGTGGTTCTGCTCCCCTGGGATACTGTACAATTTTAGCCATTTAATCATTTTGGGTTGAAATATGTAGTTTCGAGATATTCTTCTGAGAACGAGTGATTTTGTCTGGGTTTTTCTCTCCCCCCCTCCCAAACTTCAGCAGCAAGAATACATAAATTGTCTGACATAGCTGCCTTTTCATCTGTCTGGGAAGTTATAGACTGCACACATAAGACAATTCATGTACCTCCGCATAATGAGGTGAGTTTTATAAATCATAAATCTTCACTTAATATGCAGGTGGTGTTTGCTGCCAGGTTTAGGAAAACTGATGTAGTCGCCAAGTTCATGAATGTCATAAATCATTCATGCTAAGGTAGCCTGCAATTGCTTAGCCCTCTGAGGCAGACCAATTTCAAGGTGGTTGTTTAACACACAAACGCGATCCTTGTTGATTGTTTATACAAATATCTATTTTCATTATTTTTTTAATCCACCTCAATTTTTTTCCCCTCTGTGGGCAAAGGGAGAAGTGTCCCGAAGAATCCATGGCTAAGAACGTCGTTCTTTTTAGTCTCAAAATTCCATCAGAAATACATTACCCAGCGCATAAAAATCTGGGGATCGGTGATAGAGAGAGTCTCTCCGTGCACCAGTAATTCAGCTTGGATGTCTCAATAAATCGTGAGGCAGGTGAGAAGAAGAAGAAATAATAATAATCCTTAAGGTGGTTTTTGATAGCCAGATGAAATGAAGCAGGGGGCCAATCTGGACCGCTGGCCATAGGTTCCACACTCCTGACCGCAGGGACCCAACGGGAGGAACTTCCAAGCCCCTGTTTGGGCGGGGTACACTAATTAAGCCAGACAGAGATGCAGGAAGTTATCTGCAACAAGGTGGATCCCAGCTTGCTGTTACCACAGCTCCTGCCATCAGTTGCCTGATTCCTGTCCTTGCCCCTTGTACCTGACTCCCATTGCCCGAGTTTCTGACTCAACCTCCAACCCTGGGCTTTGGCTCCTTTGTCCAGTCTGATGCTGGTTCCATTGGCCTGCACCTCCTGAACACCACGCCAGCCATCAGCCTGGCCTGCCTGTGGCCCAGTCGGTGGTATCCGTCTTTCACACTCCCCAATGCGTGGCTTTCTTTAGCTGCATCATCTTCTTCCCGAAGCTCCCATAAGCTACTCTGTGGGATCCCTTCAGGATTCCCCAAACCAAGGGCCGGGTGCTCTGATGTCCATGAAGCACCAGCACAACCTGGACGTGCTTCCAAAAAGGGACACCCCGACCTCTCCAGAGTCATTCATCCGTAGCCGCTTGGAACCTTTTATTTCCCTTCTTCAGACGCAGCGAGCCTCTTAACTTGGCAATACTTAAACATTCCTCAGTGGCTCTGACGAAGGCTCAGACCTTAAACGCGACGTCAGATCGCGTTGTGACCTCAGGAGTAGATTTTGGAGTAGTTGGAAAGTTTGACACATGCGCAGACGTCTTTAAAAGTGCTTGTTTGTGGAAGCTAATCTGTAAAGTAATAAATTAGGCGGTTCTTAAAGGCAGAGGGGAAGGAAGGGAAGATGAAGGGAGCAGAACAGAAGGATTGTTAAAAGCCCATGAAGCTCTTATCAGAGACTTGCAGATGGGCAAGCAGATGCTCGCACAAAGGGCAGAATGAAACAAGTTCTTGGCGGAGAGGAAATTGACAAAAGGAGGACAGGAGGTCTTGTGGTGCAAACATTGGCGTGACAGCCAGAAGAGAAGGGGTCTGCTTTGGCTCCTGTATGCCCTTCCGGTGGCTAGAAGCAGGACTCACCACGGGGAAATGAACTGCCATGTCCGAGGCATCCCCAGAGGGCCAGATGGAGTCGTGAAACCAGCTCTGCCCCACTCCCAGGGAGTCTCCCACGACGAGGACATGCCAGGAGCCGTGCTGCATTCCGGCTGTTGGAAGCTGCTGAAATGGTCACCCGTGGGGCTGATTATGGCCATGACAGGTACTTTCCCGCTCGTCGCCTCAGTTTCTTCATCAACACAGTCAGGATAGTATGCTCCCAGGAGGCTGTCCCAATGTCTCCAAAGCAGACCCATCCACAGGGTGGGAGGGCGGGGAAGGGTACCCATGATTAGTAGCAGCAATGGTGGCTGGAGTCTTGGCTCCCTTTGAATTGCCTCCAGAGTGCCATGCCTCTGAGGACTGATTGCCCCACCTTGCCCTGGTGGCGTTCGGCCCTGTTGCTACAAAGTGTTCTAGCATCCTCACAAGGGGCTATAGAAGGGCAAAGGATCCTTTTTATCTGACACTGGTCAGATATTAATCTACCAAAAAGCTGAGGCAACCTCAGCTCTGGTTCTCCTGTGACATGGAAGCAGCAGGAAGGAGGCTGATTGGCATGAGGCGGGTGCCGTCAGGGCAGAGACGCAGCTGCCCCTCACAGCCTCTGAGGTCTGCCTGGGAGAGTCACGAGTGGTCCTTTTAGCGTCTGCTCGGTTCCTCAGATGGGCTGCCAGTTCCTCGCAGCTGATGGGGCTGGAGAGAGAAGACAGGCCTGTCCGATGAGCGGGGATGTCTTCGTGCCACAAGATTGCCTGTCATCACACCCAGTGCTATCACCATAGAATCCCATGAGATGGCCCATTGGCTGAGCTTGTGAGCTGTCTGCCATTTTGAACCCATCCTGCAAGAGAGCCTCACCCCTTGAACCCTGAGCAGAAACAAACCCAGCCCAGATGCAAACACGCCCACCGCCCCCTCAGCACAACTCCCTTCTAAACCACACAGAGTTCTGTTGTGAGACAACACACAATCCCCCCAACAGAGTTGGCCAATTAAAAACAGACCTGAGTCTCAGACAAGGGAGGTCAATGGCTCATGCTCAGTTGCTTTGTGTCCTTGACTCGTCTGAAAACGGGCAGAAATAAAAGCTCGAGCTAAATTATAGAAAGGGATACGGCTATTTTATAGACAATGGTTTTGATAATGGGACAGAAAGAGAGTATTGCAGGAGTTCTAAGCAGAACACTCTCTGAGGTGAATAAACAATGAGTGCTCTGTGCGTGGATGTCAAGTCGGTATGGAAATGAGCTCGAAGAACCAGAATGAGGCCAGACCAGCATTGTTTGTTCTCAGCTCTGTGCAGGGCGCCTCTCCTCTGCTCAGTAATGGATTGAAGATTGGCCCTTGATCTTGGCGCTATCGACACTGACAAATGAGTTTTGATGTTTACCCTTTACAGATCATTTAAACATTAGGCCATTCCTTAAAAATATGAATGAGCTGCCTGCTCAGGCAAGATGAAAGTCTATCTCCATACCAGTGATTTTCATGAAGATCCTTTTCATCTTTGGCTGCTGGAAGCTTTGACAGAAAATTTATTGCCTTTTCCCCTCTAATAAAATGTGATTTTTTTCATATAAATGTACATTTATTTTTGAATTATATTGTGCGACAGGTCCTAGCTGCGGTCCAGTTTGCGACATGGAGGATAAATCTCATTTCTCTCTTTATCTCTCAAGTTTCTGGGGCCCAATTCTTCTGCTGCGGGATATGAGTAACTTCTGTTAACTTCAGTGAAAGTTACTTGTATCCTGCGGCAAGAGAACAGGGCCCCAGGGATTAATTTGCTGTTGATTAAAAGCGAGAGACTATTAGCGCTAGGCATACTGTTGTGTGGCCAAGCATTCCCACACGTCGCTTTGTAAATGCGTTGACTTGACTTGCAAAAGCACATGGATTCCAGTCCCAAGGGCTCCCCGGCCTCTGTTAATGCACCTTGCTCCTGATCCGCAAAGTCTCCTGTTTCAATTCTCACCCTTACCAGTTTAGCCTCCTTGATCAGGATAGACAGCTGCCTGTTGTAGCTCTGCTCCTCCACAGAACTCTACTAGAGTGTTGTTGGCAACATTTCCAGCTCTTCCAAACTATCTACAAGCATAGCACAATCTTGACCCACAACACCCCACGCCTGGGAAATACCTCTCTAGTGCTGGTGCACCTTCGTCTTTGGCAACAGCCTCCTGGTTCATTCTCAGCTGGGCTCTCTCCTGAACAGACTTTTGCTCTGCCACCTTTGGTGGCAATTTGTAAGAAGGTGAGCGGTTGCAATCAGCAGACTTACAGAGGAAACGTCTCGCTTTGTTTAACGAGAAACCTGGCATGATTTGAAACATGGCCTTCAGAAATGAAAAAGGAACACTATGGCTGATTTTGCTTCTGACCTGTCTCCAGACTGGCACCTAATTTTGTTCCTGGGTGAATCACCCGTGTGTGGAGAAACTGAAGGAAACAGCATGAAAAGAAGGAAGTGATTGTATTTCAGTGATTGTATTTCAGTGGTGCCTAGAAGCATCACTGTGCAAAGCCAGCCTGAATACAGGGTAAGACGCAGTCCCTCCCCCAAAGACAAATGTCCCTGTGATGAGGTGGTGTGACGGGGTGAGGCAGCCCCACATTGAGCCTGCAGGGCCCAGCCAGGGTTACCTGGCTGCAGAGGCCTCTCCCCCGCCGCCCTACCGAGCATGCCCGGGCTGTAGCTCCATTATAAAAGCCTGGGGAAGGAAGGGGTGGCAACGGGAGGAGAAGGACCTGGGAAGGGAGCTCCCACACAGCTGTCACCAGAGACTCCAGAAGAGGCTGGTGGGGATGCTGAGGCAAGCTGGTGCATCCCAGAGACTGCCCGCCAAGGAGACGCCGGCCCGGAAGCCACAGCAAGCTGGACGAGTACATGGGAAGGAACCCCAGTGAACCAGGTAGGAAGTGGCCCAGGGCAGGAGCGGGAACCGCCTCTTCCACCCTGAGAATGTCGGCGCATTTCAGCCGGATTGCCCCGCCGAGGGAGTGACCCGCTATCTGGTCACTCACAGGGCCCTGGGCCGGGACCCAGTGGAGGAGGGTGGGCCCAGGTCCCCCTACCTGGGGTGCATCCCCGCTACAACCCTGAACGGTGTTTTGGGACTCAGGCTGGAGGGCCTTGGCCTTAAGAGGTCCTGCGGGAGGGCCAGGCGGGAGTGGACTAAGCCCTGATGCCCCCTACAGGAGGCCAGAGGCCCTGCCACACCATATCCCAGCAAGAGGAGCAGAGAAGAGGTCCTCCAGGCAGGATAGAGTGGCTGTTGCAGAGACAGCCAATCAAGACCCAGCAGACCAGTATAAAAAGAAGCTGCTGGGCTAGGGTCTGGCAATTCCTTCCTGTAGCTCGACCCAGGCAGATCTAAGGGCTGACTGGGAGAACAGTAGCACTACAGACAGCTCAGAGTAGGAGCTGGACTTCAGACCTGGTCAGAACCAGGTTCAGCAGCTGAAGACTAGCTGATAACCCAACTGCAACCCTTGCAGAATCCTGGACAGGGAGGACTTGACCACAAAGCCCAAGAGAAAGGGCTGGATAGAGCAGCTTCCCAGGGAAGTAGCCCAGGGAATGCGACTGAAACCAATCTGAGACTCAGCAGGTAACTGTTACTTATAGGGTCCCTGGGCCGGGACCCAGAGGAGTGGGCAGGCCTGGGTCCCTGTGTGACGGGCCAGAGAGCCCCGTACTTGCAGCTCCCCCCCCAGTTGGGGGATGAGCCGCAGGACACAGCGGGGTGCTGGCCATCACTTTTCACAGTGGTGCCATAGCGTTCGGATGGCACATGCGCCGGCAGCACCGCGCCATGGACCAGTTAGTTGGTCCAGGGTTGCTGGGCAACCAGACGTCACTCCAGCTGATTGGGCTGCCACGTGTAAGACCAGCCAGGGAGACGTAAGTGGCGACGGCGGCGCACCAGGGGCCGCCTCATTGAGGGTTGCCGGGCAATCACCTGCTGCCCCAGCTGTAAGCAGCGGCGCATCTGGGACCGGGCAGGAGGGCGTGGCTGGATGACACGTGACATCACCCACTGGCTGTGGGTCAGGTGACGTCAATGGAGGCGTCACAGGGCATCTTGGGGCGGAAGATGGGCAGATAAAAGGAGGGAGATAGGAGAGGGTGTGAAAGACGTGACGGGAGAGGAAGAGAATAGAGAAAGGAGGGAAGGAGGACTTAGAAAGGGAGCGGGACCAGAAGCGTCTGGGGAGAGAGCGAGCCCGAATAAGAAGGGGCATGGTGAGCCTCAGATGCTGGAGGGAGAACGCCCAGCAGAGATGGAACTGGGTGAGCCAAGAGGAGGAGGAAGTGGCCCAGGGTAGGGCTAGGGAGGTAAGCCTGCGGACTAGTGAGTTAAGGGGGTACGCCCCACCAGTCAGGTCACACGTGGGAGCCATGACACTCCCTCAGTCTTAGGGCCCTGGGTCAGGACTCGGAGAGAGGGCAGGCCCGAGTCCCCCTTCCCGTCCTCCAAGGCACCTTATCCGAGGTGATGGGAGCCATATTTGCAGCAGCCGATAGGGGAATAACCCTGTAGGGGCCAGTGACTAGAGGCCTGGACTGGAGGGATCTTTTCACATGCCCCGAGCAGCCACAACAGGGAGTAAGAAGAAGACTGGTCCCAGGCTACATACCAGGCACTTCCTCTCCCGCAGACAGCCGCGTAGAAAGACTACAAGACTCCCCTCAGCCACTGAGGGGTGCTCACAATCCCCTTCTGGTGATGGGCACTGAGGCACAAAGCTGAGATTTTCAAAGCAGTGTGCGGGGGAATTTGACACCCAACACCCACTGACTTTTGGCACCACGGACCTGTGAAATCACCAGCCACAGCTTCTTTACCCACGGTCCCCCAGGAAGCACGGGGGCAAATCCAAAGCTCGGAAACAGATTTCCCGAGTCCCAGGCTCGCTCATTAGCCACCCGCCCATCCACATGCTTTGAGCTGATTGCACATAAACTACGCAAGAACGAGAGACAACTTCCAGGAGGCCTGGGGAAACACACCTTCAGCACGCACAGAGCGGCTCTCCTGGGACCCAGGCCCGACAAGGAGATGGGCAGATGAGTGGTGAGGGACCAGGAACAGATGGTGTTTCTCAAGGATAATGCGAGGACGGTAATTACAAGAGACAAGAAGAGAGTTCCTGGCATCCGGACAAGAATTTGTCTAAACAATCACAGAAAGCATTAACCTTCCAGGAGAGCAAGGAAGAGAGTGCGCCAGAGGAGGAGATCTGCCTGAATAAGGGGGAGATACAATTTTCCAGTCTGTCCCACGCCAGTGGCAGCCTGTAGCTGCCTTGCCAAAGGAGCAGACTGGAGTCCAAATGGCAGTGTGGAGACACACAGTGCTTGGCCTGCTCCTGCTGGGCGGGGACCGAGCTCTGTCCCCCTTTCCCACAGAGTCTTAGCCTGCCCCGGTCTATCAGGCTGCTGACTGCGGCTGGTGAGCCGGGAACCTGGCCCTAAGGCTCCTAACTCTCCAAACACTCCCCACCCCCCGCTTGTAGAGCAGGTATCCAGTGAGGCCTGAGCGGATGGATTAGGGGCTTCCACGACACGCAGCATGAACATCGCTCACAGCCGACTTTCTCAAAGCCCCACCCAGCAGGGTGTCGCCTGAAGTGCACCCCCTCAGAAGAAACAGCGTTTTAATCAGCAGGAGGGACCACCCTGTGCCAACAATTGCCCAGCCTGGGCTTGGCAGTGGTCTTTGGAACTGCTGCCAAAAGCTCCCTCAGGCTCAGAGTCAAATCAAATCAAGACTCCAGGGGCAAATTAGCAAACTAAATCCCGGGATGAATGATTCATCTGAAACCCTGGAGACGTCTGCACTGCAGTCAGACCCCCGTGGCTGGGCCAGGCCAGCTGACTTGGGCTTGCCGACCTCAGCGAGGGGGCTGTTTCCTCGGGGGGTAGATGTTCGGGCTGTAGCCCCAGGCCAAGCTCTGGGAACTTCCCAGCTTGCAGGGTCTTGAGCGCGTGATTCTGCTCCTCCTCACCCCAATGAAACAGCCCCTTGGCCTGAGACCGGCAGGCCCGGGCCATGGCAGGTTTTTCATTGCTAGGTGGACACCCTAGAGCACAGCCCAGCGATGGGGCTCCAGCTCCTAGTGCCCCCGATTTAACACAGATAAAATGTGCAAAAGTCAGGAGAGCTGGTAATGGAGATTATAACCCCCCCAGCGTCAGCCTCCAACCGGCTCCAACTGGTTTGTTATGTGCACTTTTGCATATGCAAATGGTGATACGTGAACAGACTACATGGGGATGGGCATGGCAAATGGGGCGAGGCCGGTGAATCAGAGCTACAGGGCAGTGCAGAGAGGGTCTTTCTATAGTGAGGTAGCAAATGACATCCGAGCCGAGTGGAGACAAGGCACTGTAGGCTGACAGACTTGCTGGAAACCTGGGCAAAGGGGGACCCAGGTGTGCACTCCTGGAAGGAGAGGGCCTTCGGGAGGAAGGGGCAGCTTGCCCTCAGGGTCTCCCGGAGTGTGCTGTGCTGGCTCCCCCAGCCAGCCCTGAGAGCCCCCTGGGCCCTCTGGAATCGCCGGGCCCTGGGCCAGCTGCCCCTTTCCTCTCCACCCCGTCCCTGTCGATGGGCCTGCCCAGAGGTTTTCAGAAGTTAAGTGCCCAAATACTTCTGAGCCCCTGGGCCTGTTAGATTTCCCTCAGGGTAGCCGCTCCGTAGCTGAGGCCAACCCTAGTCGGCACGGGGGACGGCTTGAGAGAGAGTAGTAAATATCACCGGTGCCTTCTCCCCAGTAGGGTGGTCTAGCTCCTTCCAGAGCCCTGGTGCTGCACAAGCACAAAGCAAGGGCGGGACCTAACCCCCACGCGGGTCATCTCTAGACTCTCTCAGCATTGGGGGTTTCGAAACGGCATCGCATTTTGAACCGAACGCAGGGCTGGCCCTACCATGAAGCGACCTGAGGCGGCCACCTCAGCGGCCACCCCTCCCCCTTCCGCCCCCCGGTCTGGCACCTAGGACCCAGAGAATTGAGACCTTTCAAAGTTTTGGCCCAAGCGAGGGGGCATGGGAGCATGATTTGAGCTTCCCACCTCAGGCGCCAAAATGTTGTGGGCCGGCCCTGACCAAACATGGCATTTGGGGGAATTTTAAACCTTAACTCTTCAACAACTCATTACATTGTACTTACTATTATTTAGAATTAAGGCAGGGAGCAGCTCTCTCTATCTAATGGCTGTTTTAAACCAGGAAGTTGCCCATTAGAGAGAGAGAGTCGTCTATTCCCTCATCTGGTGAGAGGCAGGGCTGGATTACCCAGTAGGCAGACTAAGCACATGCTTAGGGCACCAGCAGAGCAGGGGCACACAAAAAAAAATGATTTTTTTTAAAAAAATTGATATTTAATATTTCCAAAAAAAGCATTGAAGTCATCATCATGGGAAAAATCAGAACTCCGCAGAATGCTCTTTTTCTCAACTAAAAAGAATAAAAAACCCTCAGAACAACAATGTGTCAGGACAGACTTGATTCATTTTCCCTATTGTGTATGGGAGCGGACATGCTTCGTCGAGTCAGCTTCGATGAACTTATCCAGAATTTTGCAATCGGAAAATCTGGAAAGAAGCGATTTTAATTTCAGCATACATGTAAGTTTTGTGTCATTTCGAAAAATAAAATTTTATTTTAGGGTATAGTATTGTTTTTATTTTGAATTACATATGGCGGGGGCACCATAATCTTTGCAGTGCTTAGGGCCTCTAAAGGTCTTAATCCGGCCCTGGTGGGAGGGTCACTATGGCAAAGGGCTCTGTATTATATTTCTATTTAAGATTGCTGCCCAACATCTCTTGGTCACTTGAGCAGGCCACATTATGGATTCACTCAACACATTTCCCCAATAACAGCCAAGATGGAGGGGAGATGACTGGATGCCAGATATCCAGAAGGACCTGTCCAGCTAGAATCACTCCTGTATTCAGTTCTGCCTAGAGTCCATCCCAGAATGCACGACGAGTCTGCTCCCAATGAAGTTAATTGGGTTGCACCCAAGGAGATCTGTGATCACTCTCCAGCATGGAGCAGGACTCCCTGCTCTGAGCCAATGGCGAACAGGCAATGCAATTCCCAAGCCCTTTGAGGTACTGAGGAGATATCGACTGTCTCCATCTGGTTTCCACGGGATGTATTTGTTGGGATTCGAGTGTCCATTGGTTCTGTAGCAGGTCTCCTTTGGAACAAGCGGAAAGCCAGCATCAGAAGTCAGACTGTTGCACACACGGTACTGTGTGTCACAGGTGGGGAAGGAAAAGGCCTTGTTGAAGAAATGAGTTGCCCTTGACGATAAAAGGAAACAGCTGGAGCTGGTGCCTAGAGGGCCTGGGCTGCTCCAGCTGCCTCCTGTGAACTCCTCAACAAAAAGTTGTAAATGAATTCATTTAAAACAAATCTGGAGGAAAGAGCTGTTTTGCCGAGCAAGCATAATTACTCCCACCAAGGAGAGCGAGAGGGCAGGAAAGTGAGTGGCTTTCTGGGAAATTAAGAAGATTGAGGCTCCTGGGGGAGATTATGTTCCGGATCTTATTAAGATGATTAAGAAGTCTCAAGAATTTGCATTCTGAGGAATCTGAGACAGATTGGCAGAAGCAGGAAAGGGGCAGATGCTTGTGAAATCCATGCCCCAGCGCCGGCCGCACGAGGGGGGAGAGAAGTCAGCCAGGTTCAGGAGGCTGGTTCCAGCCATTCATCACGTGAAGGCAGCACAGCCTGTGTTTCTGTTTTCAGACTTTCCTCTGCCAGCCTCCCACCCATCTAGTCGAGACCCAGCTAGGGCCACTCACTCATGTAGCAACACGGGAAGGGCAAGCCCTAGGCAGCGTTTTTAAAAAGCCCATTTGCAACCGGTGGCCTCTGGAAATGGATTATGACTCATATTCCACCGATCGCATGACAGCCCCCTTTCCAGAGAGAGTGGGAGTCATCCTGTCTTCACAGACTAGCTGCAGCAAGAGATGGTGGGCTCTGCTTGCCCAACCCTGCAGTCCCACTTTGGCTCTGACGCTAACTTGCGCGATGATGTCGGGGCAAGTCTTTTCGTCGTGGCGCGGTGGCTTGCCCGGATGTAAGACAAGTGCAGTAACCAAGCTGACCGGGTGTGATGTGGGGGAGGGGAGCTACCTTTTCTGGCTCCCTTTTGTCTCACAGGGCATGGAGGAGCTGAATGACACTGTGTTACAGTGATTGACTGTCAGATTTCACATCCAGCTCACACCAGATGCTAGCTCCGTGCAAAGGAAGGACAGCCCTGCCTCTGTCCCAGAGAGTGTATACGTCTGGGGAGATCTCGCTGTGTTAAGTTTATGTATCAGTGTGGGCCAGGGACTATGTGGCATTTCCTGGGGGCGGGGGCCTTCGGTACCTCCAGAACTAAGAACTGTGTGTGTGTGGGGGGGGGGGGGGGGGGGGGGGGGGGGAAGGAAATTAGGCAAATGCACTCAGCTGTAACACCTCCTGGGAGGTACCGCCACTTGGAGAGACTCATGTACACACAGGAGCGGCCCGAGGCCGGCTGCAGCAGCTGGAGCCCTAGGCGGAAGGCACGATCGGCGCCCTTGCCTGTTCGGCCGTCAATGGCTGTGACATAGTCACGGGGCGCCCGGGCCGGCAGTGCCCTAGGCAACTGTCTGATCTGCCTAGGCTCACGGGCTGCCCCTGTGTACACAGAAACTGAGACACAAAGCCAGGCTGTTCCTCCCGCCCCCAAATCTTGATCCCTCCTCTGTCATCCATTCCCAGCTTCTGACAAACAGAGGCTAGGGACGCCATTCCTACCCATCCTGGCTAATAGCCATTGATGGACCTAACCTCCATGAATGTATCTAGCTCTCTTTTGAACCCTGTTAAAGTCCTGGCCTTCACAACATCCTCTGGCAAGGAGTTCCACAGGCTGACTGTGTGAAGAAATACTTCCTTTCCTTTGTTTGAAACCTGCTACCTCTTGAATTCATTTGGTAACCCTAGTTCTTGTGTTATAAGAAGAGTAAATAACTTTTCTTAATTTACTTTCTCTTCATACAAACTTGGATTGCATTCACTCTGATTAAAGGTCTAGAAAACTTGAGCTACGAGGCAAGGCTGAAGGAATTGGGCTTGTTTAGTTTGGAAAAGAGAAGACTGAGAGGGGACATGAGAGCGGTTTTCAGGTATCTAAAAGGGTGTCACAGGAAGGAGAGGGGAAAATTGTTCTCCTTGGCCTCTGATGATCGGACAAGAAGCAATGGGGCTTAAACTGCAGCAAGGGAGGTTTAGGCTGGACAATGGGAAAAACTTCCTAACTGTCAGGGTGGTTAAACACTGGAATAAATTGCCTACGGAGGTTGTGGAATCTCCATCATTGGGGATATTTAAGAGCAGGTTAGACAGACACCTGTCAGGGATGGTCTAGACCAGTGTTTCTTAAACTATGTTCTGTGGCACACCGGTGTGCCGCGAGGCAGTCAGAGGTGTGCCATGGAAAACAACAGAATTAAAAATGGCCACCCTTAAAGGGGCAGGCGACCTTTTTTTTCTCAATAACTTTTCCCCTGACCCTTCCCCCCCACACACTCCTTTTTTTTTTTCCTCAACAAAAAATCATTGGTGTTCCTCCTTTAAAAAAAATAATTATTGTTTGGTGTTCCTCGCTCTTAAAAAGTTTAAGAAATACTGGTCTAGACAGTGCTTGGTCCTAGCATGAGGGCAGGGGACTGGACTTGATGACCTTGCAAGGGCCCTTCCAGTTCTAGTGTTCTAGGATTCTCTGTCATGCTTTCACCTTAAGAATAAAGGTGCTTGCTTAGAAAGAGCTGTGTGGTGACTTGCAACTCCTGGCTGTTCGCAGCCTTCAGAAAGGAAGCCAAGTGCAGACGTTGGTTTCCAGGCAATTTAGCTTGGGGGAGAATATAACAGTGCAGGCAGGGAGCTGTGCAGCCTGGAATAAACCTGGTCAGGTGGGAGGGAGAGACCTGTGGGTTTCTGCCCATGAGAGGGGACGGCTGAAGAACCAGGAGCCTGGAGTAGTTGCCCTGAAGGGACCCCTGAGCAAAAATATAGGTGCAGTGTCTTGACGGTGACATTGGGTACCTAACTTGCTTAGGTTCACAAACCCTACAAGGCACCTCTCTACATTCTGAGACACCTAAATGCCTTTGTGAAACTGGCCTGCAACATTTTAGGCTGCTGTTGGCACCTTGAGACTTACCTCTGCATGGAGAAAGATGAACTGGGGTGAATTGTTATGCAGAGCAGCCTACTCTCGGGAGAGGTACCAGGGCAGCCACACAGTTTCCGA
>JANRFK010006688.1:2930642-2941235 GCA_030068395.1 Apalone spinifera | reverse complement strand
ATGAGGGGGGCTCAGGTGTGGGAGGTGCAAGAGTCAGAATTGGGGGTGAGGAGGGATGCAGGGGAGGAGGCTGGGGTGTGGTGGTGCAGGACTCAAGGTGTGGGATGAGGAGAGGTTCAGGGCTGGGGTATGGGGTGCAGGACTCAGGGTTGGAGAATGAGGAAGGGCTCACTCCCCCAGCTCCGCCCCCAGCCCAGCTCCACCTCTAGCCCCGGCCCCTCCCCATCCCCAGTTCCTCCCCCAGCTCTGCCCCCAGACCAAGTTTTGCTGCTGAGGAAGCCTTGTCTGGGCAGTAAGGGGGGGACGGGGGCATGGACAAATCCATTACTGGTAACGGGGGGGAGGGACAACTGGAAAGTCTGTGCACTACTGCCCTAAACACTGCCCGTCTGCATGTCTCACTGCCGCCTACTTCCCCGCGCGTCTGCCCTTCGTCTCGGTTACAGGCGGTGCCCGCGAGATGGCGCTACGCACGGCCGCCTTCCCAACGCACCTGGGACGAAGCTCTGAGAGCGAGACGTGGCCGATTGAAGCCACATCACTGTCTCCAGCCTGGCCTCTTCCGCCGCACACTTCATCACACGCTTCCCAGACACGTCCTCCCTGGGGCTTAGGGAGTGAGAACTCCCCTCAGCAGGCCTGTGGGAGGCAGCCGCTGCCCGGCTGGTTCTGCGGCCAACTCTCTGTCTGTCCCCAAGTCAATAGCTCTTCCTGTACCTCAGCCTCCCTCTCTGAAAAGCAACAGTGATGGGACAGGTCCACATTTGAGATCTGCAGATGAGAGGGGCTATTATTAAAACACACTCTGCCATAGAACCGGGCCCATAGGAGTCCATCCTGCAATGGAGCCGGAGAGATAGTCACCAGGCGTGGGGCTCAGTCACGGCTGTTCCGTCTGCCTTGCCATGAGGCCGTGTTTCAGCTCACACCCGCCTACAGCTCGCCCAGCGTGACGACTTTCCAGGAATCCTCGGAAGTGAAATGCGCCCTGGGCCTCCTGCTGGCAGGACTCGGAGCAGAATGGAAGCAGCTGGGGAGGGCGGGAGAGAAGAACATATGGCTTGTGGCTGAAACCCAAAGCTGGCAATCTGGAGATCTAAGTTCTGCTCCCCCGCTTGGTCACAGTCCTCCTGTGTGACCTTGGGAAGCCTGGGAACCGCTTTGTGCATCAGGTTCTTCTGCTGGTATTAATAATATGGGGCTGTCACTTGACTGGTATGTGGACAGTGCTGCCTAGAGGTTGGAGCAGGAGTCGGTCGCCAGGTGTTGGAGTCCATGGTCAGAGCGGGAGTCAGAGGTCAGGGATCAGAGCTGAGGGGCAAAACTGGGTTGCTTGTAACCAAGATGCTCTCCCGGGAGAGGGTAGTTTTGCTAACTGCCCTTGCGTACCTAGAATTTGGGGGGAGAGAGCGTCGATTGAATGGTAGCAATGCTATGATTGGCTGCAGAGGAATTGCAATCAGCATGCACCTCCCTTCCCATACCCTGGCTTTACGGGTATGTCACTTTAATAATACTAGTCGGGGGGGGGGGGGGGAAACTACGCAGACGAAAACCAGCAGAATCTGGCAACCTTGCACGTGGACAACCATCAACGAAATGTCTAGTGGGCCACACATAGAACCCCTCAGGCCACAGGTGTTTTTGAAAACCTCCCTCTAATTCTCCATTTCATTCTGATCTCACAAAAGCACCCTGTCTAATTCCGTCTGCATCTCCTCTGGCACGCAGCGAGTTCCTGATAATGCAAACCAGCCAACCTGGAAGGAATTGAAAAACAGCAGCCACTGTTTGCCAGAATTTTTCTGTTACATCCCCAGATATGAACCGGAAGAGTGCAGAGCAGGGGAGAAATAATATCTCTTAGCCAGCTGTGCTCACCACTGTGCGCTGCGGGCCATCGGTGACAGAAACATCTCGATCGGAACATATTACATGACGCGTCGGCAGCTTTCGATGACTGACCTGGAGGAACTGGGACCCTAACACTTGCCGTGCTGTGTAATGAATGGCTTGGCTTTCTCGCAGGTTCTAATGAGGTCAGAGTGAGCATCAAAAATCTTTGGGGGCTGTTCTTTTCTCTCCAAAGCATAACAGCGGGGAATGTCTATTTCCTTTACAAGGCATCTCTGATGTGATTGCTCCCTTGCTTTGTGGAGAACACGCAATCCTGCCCAGCTAAAAAGCCAAATAAAAGAGCAAGTTAGAGGGAAATTTTACTCGCTTCCCTTTTGTCTATTTTCATAGTGAGCAAAAACGCCGGCCTCAGATATTCTCCCGCTATTCCCATTAGCTCAATTCCTTACCTGAAGGGGGGGATTCAGACCAACCTGAGCTCCTCATCCACTGTAACTCGAGGATATCTCCGGAAACATTCACTTCAGCTGTCAGCTAAGACGTGTCTCCGCAGAGCGACAGAAGCGCTCAAGACGATACCTTCCAGAGATACCGCAGCCTTGCAGTACTTAGCTCTAGCGGTACTTGGACCAAGAGACGGTGGAGACGGAGAAGCCTCATTAGACGATGCAGCCCGTCTCCCAGCCAAGATAAGATTTGCAGTCCACAAGCCTCGGCTGCCATTTTGTAGCGCAGTGCCGATGGGGGTCTCCGGAAGGAAGTTCTCCCAGGTGAGGCGCGTGCTCCAGAAGCCCAGAGCCAACGTGGCAGCTGTCAGAGAAGGGGGATGTGGCTAAGAAAAGCGCATCCCAGCAGTCTGCTCTCACCTATGCTCCCGGGTTGGGGCCAGGAGCGGCCCTAGATGAGCAGTCGGCAACTAGCGCCCTATGTGAAACGTGCGATCGGTGCGTGAGCAGCGCCCCCGCCTCCAAAGCCCTCAACAGCCATTTCTCTTGGCGCCGTAGGCAACCGCCTAGTTCACCTGTACTGATGGGCGACCACTGGCCGGGGCACGGCTGAGCTCGGCGCCAGGGGGAGTTTAAACCCACATGTGCACGGCGGCCATAGGGCGCGTGCTCCATCTAAGGCCGTTCCCACTGCGAGCAGCACGTGTGCGGACACACCCGGGAAGCTGTGAGCTGGCTCCCTCCGATAAAAACAGCAGGGACTTGGGATAGCACAGACAGCGGCTACTTGAAACCGTAGCCCGGGGACCAGTCCGTGCTGCCGTCCGAGCGGTGCGGCGTCACTGCTGCTGGTACTCAGGCTAGCTAGATCGCAGGCAGATCGGGGATGTGCCGCGTAGACCACTGCCGCTGCGGGGAGGAGCAAAGGGCCCAGAGTTCCTGGCTGCCACTGTCGCCACTACTGCAGGAGCAGCAAGGACCGGAGTCTGGGCCCTTTAAATCGCCGCCGGAGCACTGCACGGCAGGCTCAGGGCAACTCTGCGGGCTGGCTGGGGAGGAGGGGCCTCGGCGTGGCACACTCCAAGCAGTGCTGAGGGCTGGCTGCCCCAGCCTTGCCCCTTCTGCCTGCGGCTCCACCCTTTCCCGGAGCACAGAGCTGCCCCCCTGAATCAGCAGGATTCAGTCTGTAACAACAGCCATTGTATCACAGCTCTTGCCCAATCCACATTTCATTTCTGGCCCCTGGGCCTCCTCCTTATTTTCCAGTTTGCCCCCTTGGGACTGGGACCCCCCCGCCAGCTGGGGATCAGATGCAGAGGGCGTAGCTGCTGTGGGCTACTCGGCTGTCAGGCACCGGGGCTGTGGGGCCTGCGAGTGCTGCTGCTGTCCCTCTCCACAGCCTCGAATCCCCGCCTGCCCCACGGAGCAGCCTCCGAAGGCCCAGCCTCCGGCGGGCAGCACAGAACGAGGCAAAATCCTCCTTTGCCGCAAATCCCTGCCAAGCCTTTGCTGTTAGCAAAAATGTTCTCCCCACGACAGCATGTCAAATGGGGCTTTCCGGAGACTACGCCTGAGGGAAATATCTTTAAGGTGACCTGAAAAGGGAACTTGGAAATGGAGCCAAGCGCAGTAATGGAGCGTGTGCTGAAGGCTGCAGCTAACGGCTCTGCAGTGGGGCATTCAGCACCTCAGGGAGGCTGAATTTGTCTAACAATTCCTCTGCCTGGCCCTGAATTCTCAGCTGATGCCCCAGTTTCCAGAGGGGAAAGTGGGTCCCAGCTCCCAGGCACACAGGGGCAGAGATTGGGCCAGTCCCCCAGATGCTCCGAAGCAGCACTACATCCGTCTGGAGAGGGGTGGCCAGAGGAGGGTTTCTGCTTTTCTTGATGATCCTCAAAGCCGCTGGGGGCTGAGCTGGCCCTAAGCACAAGTTAGAGCCGCCCCTCTGCTGGCCTGGAGCACCCCAGGGCACCACACTCCTCCCCGACCATTTCTGGAGCCCTCGAGAAGAATGAACTTACTACGGGTGCCTCACCCCCCACCAACTCTCCCCTCACCCGCCCCCCGGCTGGCTGTGGCAGAGCAGCTGGCTCTTCTCTAGAGCCCGCCCCGGACAGTCACTCCAGTGAACTGTGTGTTCTCGTAAGGCAGCTCTCCAGCCAAGCCCCATTTTACTTCCACCGCTGCTGGGGTCACAGAACATCCAGCACAGAATCTCCCGGCCTTACGTCTGCCCTCAGCCCCAGCCCTGGGACCCCCGGTCCTCACACCTTTCCTCCAGGCTTTCAAGTGTTCTTCACGCCATATGTCAGGAGCGTCACGCTGCTTTCCCAGTGGCGAGGAGGGGAACCCAGGCCCAGCTTCTACTGGCTCCCAGCCCGGGGACACTAGGCCGAGCAGTCAAGATCTGCCCCCGCAGACACCTTGCTGCTGCCCCCTGGACTCCTTCCTGCCATTAGCCTTTTGTCAGGCCTTCCCACCGCTCCTTCCTGGGCTCTTGGTAACAATCAGCATCTCCCCGGAGGTCTGGTTCCTGCCCTCAAGCCATTGTTGGCCACAGGAGTTTGCGTTTTCCTCCTCGTTCTTCAGGAGACTTCCTGGCGCCTCAGGTCACTCCCCTCTCCGTGACCACGGGAGAGACTGCGGCGTGTTCCCGCTCTCCCTGCCACGTTGGTCTGCTCCAGACTTCCTCTCTTCATCGCACCGCCCAGCTCCTCCCTACTGGAAGTCATCTTTAATCGGGCCTGGCCCACCTTCCGGGTGCAGCCAGGTGGGTTATCTGACCACTGCGAGCAGCACGTGTGTGGACACACCTGGGAAGCTGTGAGCTGGCTCCCTCCGATAACAACAGCAGAGACTTGGGATAGCACAGACAGTGGCCACTTGAAACCGTAGCCCAGGGACCAGTCCATGCTGCCGTCTGAGCGGTGCGGCGTCACTGCTGCTGGTACTCAGGCTAGCTAGATCGCAGGCAGATCGGGGATGTACTGCGTAGACCACTGCCGCTGCAGGGAGGAGCAAAGGGCCCAGAGTTCCTGGCTGCCACTGTCGCCACTACTGCAGGAGCAGCAAGGACCGGAGTCTGGGCCCTTTAAATCGCCGCCGGAGCACTGCACGGCAGGCTCAGGGCAGCTCTGCGGGCTGGCTGGGGAGGAGGGGCCACGGCGTGGCACACTCCAGGCAGTGCTGAGGGCTGGCTGCCCCAGCCTTGCCCCTTCCGCCTGCGGCTCCACCCTTTCCCGGAGCACAGAGCTGCCTCCCTCGCCACATTGCCCAGGTGGTAACCCTGGCACCACCTCGGTGGGCTGAATCCCCATGAGACACCACTTCTGGCCCCAGACAGTCCACACCATGGCCGTACCCAAGCGCATGAGTCCTTTAAGCCAGGGGGTGCTTCAGATGCTGCCATGGGCCCCGTCGCATTGCGGAGGCACAGCGGGGGCTTGGACAGAGCTGGGGCTCTGTCCTGGTTTTTCCAAGTTTCCTTTTTAGAAAGTGATGAATTTGTCATTTGTACCAGAATGGCTGGGCGCTCCGTGGCGTGTGACCCACAGCAGGCAGCCGGAAGGGCCGGTCGCAATGATCTCCCAATGCTCTGCAATAGGGGATGTCTTACTAATAGCCCTGCGGATGCCCCCTCCTTTTAGTAACATGAGTGGGGCCATCAGAATCCTTTGCAGCACAGGTATGACTACCCTGCACGTCAAATCCACTCCCGGTTGCAGTGTAGACGCCCAGGCTTGGTCTGGAGTCCGAGCGCTCTGATTCCGCAAGGCGTGAAGATCCCTCTGCTGCCCAAGATGGAAGGTCTATAAAGTTAAACAGCCCCAAGTCCAATGAGCCCGAGTCGCCTGGCATGGGCCAGCCCAGATATCTCACTTCACTGTACACGGCGGGGCAATTTTGGAAACAGCACTTCCACGTCTTTAAATGCCCCGTTATTTCAAAATAGATTCTGAAATCATGGACACGCTATTCCGGCATCCCTGTAACCCTCATTCCAGGAGGGTTAAGGGGCTTGTCGGAATAGCACTTTATTTCAAAATTACTTCTAAATAAGTGATGCAATTTGCTGTGGAGATACACCCTTAATGGCTACCGGAGGCTGGCTCTCTGCCCAAAGCTTGCCCCTAGCTGTCCCATTGCAAGTCAGCTGCTCCCTACAAGGAAGACAGCAACTGTAAAACCAATCTCAGCCCCACTACCGTTTCCCTACGACAGGCCCCAGCAATTCCACACTGACTATCAAGCATGAAGTCGTTTGGCATAAACTGGCAGATGTGAAAATGAGAGAAACATCTTCCACCCTGAAAATAATGAATGGATCCCCGAGTGCAGAGGTGGCCACAGAACCGACCGTCTGCCAGGAAAAGGAGGAGAGACAGTACATGCACACTGGGGTTTGTATGTTTCTAGGTCATCCACCTGGAGGAAGTTGAGCAGGTTTTGAACGGAGAATGCTAACTCTTGTTCGGACTGAAGCTTGCCTCAGTGGAAAGTCACCCTCAGAGTCCTAGGATGAAGGTCCGGCCCGGGTCTGGCTTCGACCTGGCTCTCTGGAAAGTAAAGACATTTAAAGTTAGGGCAGCAAATACAGCCTGCGATTTGGGCCTGTTTTATTTTGATTGTGCATGAAAACAGCAGAAAGGGTCAAACCACAGGACTGGAACATAAGAACTAGGGGTCACCAAATGAAATTAATAGGAAGCAGGTTTAAAACAAACAAAAGGAAGTTGTTCTTCACACAGGGCATAGTCCACCTGTGGAACTCCTTGCCAGAGGATGTTGTGAAGGCCAGGACTATAACAGGGTTCAAAAATAACTAGATAAATTCATGAAGGGGAGGTCTATCAACATGTATTATCCAGGATAGGTAGGAATGGTGTCCCTAGCCTCTGTTTGTCAGAGGCTACAAGTGAATGACAGGGAGAGATCACTTGATGATTATCTGTTCTGTTCACTTTTTCTGGGGCACTTGGCACTGGCCATTGTCAGAAGACAGGACACTGGGCTAGATGGACCTTGGGACTGACCCCATATGGCTGTTTTTATGTTTTTATTTTCCTTGACACCTAATTTCATCGCATGGTACTTTCAAGTTAGCTCCTAAATCTGCATTCTGGGAGCGTGGTGCGAGCCCTTGGTATTCAGATGCCTGTCTGCAGAGCACTGAATAAGTGAAAAGATAAAAACCCGAGATAGATGGTTCTGCTGATGCAGGGTTTGGCCTGGTTTCAGGCATTTGTTTGGATAGCCTGACAAAGTGTCAGCTGTTACCCCAGTGAATGGGCTGTTTAATATCTCCTGCAGGGAAAGCCTTGAAACATCCTTAAGGTTTGTGCCATCCTTCCCCTGAAATGTTTATTCCCAGTAATTATAAACCTGCTTTGTTTGTGCTGATTGCCTGTGAATGTTGCCGTACAGTCTGTGGCTGATCATCATTATCATCCTTAATAACCGATCGCTCCCTGGGCTGGAAATGCGCGAACAAGCTGTAAAAACCCTCAGTGTGCGAGTGAGGAAAGATACGTTCCAGCCAGGTCCAGGAGGAATCTGATTCCGTCTAAAAGCCCTGCCCCATCTGGAGTATAAGAAGCGGCCAATGTCATACAGGGGAGGATCTCATGTCCAGGATATCCTGAACCCTTCCCGCAGTCCAGCACCTTTACAATCATGCTATCCTAGAACACTAGAGCTGGGAGGGACCTCGAGAGGTCATTGAGTCCAGTCCCCTGCCCTCGTGGCAGGACCCAGTACTGCCTAGACCATCCCTGACAGGTGTCTGTCCAAGCTGCTCTTGAATATCTCCAGTGATGGAGATTCCATAACCCCCTTAGGCAGTTTATTCACCCTGACAGGTAGGAAGTTTTTCTTAATGTTCAACCTAAACCTCCCTTGCTGCAATTTAAGCCCCTTGCTTGTCCTGTCCTCAGAAGTCAAGGAGAACAATTTTTCTCCCTCCTCCTTGTAACACCTTTGTTATGCAATGGCTTGCCCGTGGCAGCCCAGCTTATCAGAAACTGCCACCATCTTCAATGTCCCCAGTCTAGAACCGCTGAGCAACCGGGGGGAGAAGGAAAACTCTGGGGGAAAGTTCAGCATTTCGGCCAGTGTTTCGGGATGAGGCAGTCCAATGGAAAACAGGAACCAAGGAGGGTGAAGAGAATGGGAACCTCTCTCTCGGGAGCGGGAACCTCTCTCTTCAAGGCCAGGCCAGGACTCAAATGTGGTAATGCCCTCGGCACGGTGTGAAAAGAAGCGCTCAGTCCATGGTACGATCAGGACCTTACCAGAAGGCCTTCTCCCCTGTTATCAGCATCCTTCCCCAAGAAGCACAGGGCCTGAGCAGCCCTTCTACCCTCAGGATCCATCCTCATTGGTCTGTCAGGTCAGCATTGGGCAACTTCCTCTCCCTTGGCCAGTCTTGTTCCTGAATAGACCGAGAATGGTCCATCTCCAGCACTTTCAGCCTGGGCCCATCGCTTTGACCCTGTGACCTGCACCCTCTTCCCTGTTCTTTCATTTCTTTGTCCCCTGTACTTAGTTAAGTCCTGGTCCAGTGGCCCCTCCCTCCTCTGCGGGGCAGGCTTTCAGTCGCCTTGGTGATCTCCCCCCATTCAGCCAAGAATTCCCTGTTTCTGGTCTCTTGACTTCTGAAAACTCCCTAGAGAGAGGGAGTCACTGACGTGCGGGACTCCCTCCCCCGCTCCTCCACCCCAGTTATCCAATAGTTAGCTAATAGCCGGTCACATTACTCATTGTGACTTTCCACGTGTGGCTGGGTTAGCCCCTTTTCCCAACCGGCAAACCCTTTGCACATGCGAAGATTTCCCTATTGGAGTTGCTGCTGCTTGGTCCGGATAGATCACTGTCACTTGGCGGGTTCTTTTACAGCCCACTCAGCTGTTTTCTGTTTGTGTTATGTGCTTGGTCACTTGAGTCGCACGGCTCTTCCTCATCCTGTTTCTTAGGATAATCACGTACACGGCTGCCAAAAGCTACCAGATCCATGCAGTGCCTTTCACATTCACTTTGCACAATACCCAGGGCATAGCACAGTGCAAAATCAGGCCATGTGGCATGACTTCTGTGTTCTCATTATGGGCTTCATCCCCTTTTGGGCAAAGGGAGTCTTCTGCTGTCGTGTCCTTCAAAAAGTCCTGATGGAAGCTCCCCAACATCACGAGATTGGCTGGAAAAAAAAATCAAGAGATCTAAAAATAATACATTTGGATTCTTTTGATTTGCTTTCTGGCTTTAGAGCCTTTAGAAGTCACATTTCTGAGCTTTTTATTCAACAACCTTCAGGGCAGAAACTTTTTTTTTCCCCAATGAAAGTAGAAATTCACATGTAATCCCCATGACACAAGAGGCTGGAGCTTGGCTGAAAACAGCAATTATCCCAAGACTTGTGACAAAACCAGGAACGTGGGCAACACGGCTATTAACTTGAATGGGGGTGCGAGAGGGTCTGAGATGACTGAAACGTTTTAAAACCAGAGAACAATGAATGGCAAAACAACACATTTGTGCATTTTCTGTGATCATCTATGCTACAATTTAGGGTACTGCAAGTAGGTGCTGGGTGTTGTGATTAACACAACCCACTGCAGAGCACACTCTGTGCTTTTATTCCTTTTTTAACTGTTCAACCAGCTCTAAGCTTCTCGCCAGTAAGGAACGTCTAGGAAAGAAAAGAGGTGAAATATGACAAACAGCAGCACCGGAATTGCAGCTTTATTAGATCCTGTCTGCTGTCTGAAATGAACTGGTCTGTCATTTCCCTTTGCCATGAATCTTGCTGCAGCCTATATATATATATATATATATATATATATATAAAAAAGACAGGGCATACTCTAAAATATTCAGCAATTACTGGCAAAATACAAGGCTGGCCATTTTCAGGAACTTTTCTTTTTTAATCTCAGTGGCTCACAGAGACACAGGTTTGGTTCCCATAATCAAAGCTCAGCAGAGTCGACTGTCAGACCCAACAGGATTACAACAGGGACGAGAGAGAGAAATTTCCCGGGAGAGGTCATTGCTTTGTGGAGATGACAACACAGATAACCAAGCAGCGCTACTGAGCTAAGCTTTCCTGACACCCATGCCAGTGGCAGAAGAAAATAAAGACAGGGTTCCCTAATCAATAGCAAATCATCGAGGGCACACCTACACAGCAGGGCTAATTGCATAGCTTACGTTGAAAAAGCTTATTTCGAATGTAGGTGCGTCTACACAGCATTTATTTCGAAACAGAGCACTCTTCCTCCGACTTCCCTTACTC
>JANRFK010006688.1:2897279-2908273 GCA_030068395.1 Apalone spinifera | reverse complement strand
GAACAAACCTACAGTCCCTATCTTGTACGTAACCCGGGGACTTCCTGTACCTGCCCTCAGATCTACATCTGAGACCTCATGGCCTCCCTTGGCAACCGGCCCTCGGATTCTCCACGTTTCTCTAGTGGGCTTTCCTGAGCTGCCAGGGGAATCCCGAGGGCTGATTCCTTGGGAAATCTCTGGGTGAATGACCGCCAGCAACTCTGTACATCTTGGGTACCGTGAGCTATGGCGTGAGCAGCCACCTGTCTGGTAAATACGGGAGCCCCGCGGGGCTACCTGGAGAGCCAGCTGTTAGTGATTCTGAATAATTCCACTCTGTATAAAACATGATCCTGAATGCTGTTTTTTGTGTCTTTAAATTAAAAACGCCCGGGCCTATTTTTAAGCCTGGCGGTGCGCATAAAGACACGCTCTGGCAATGGCGAGGGGGTTGGTTTTTTGTTTTCCTGAGCCTCTCCTCTTACCCAAATTGTTTTGGCTTAAACCATTAGTTCCCCCGGGCGCTTGTTATTCTGCAGACCTGGCGGTGCCAACTGAACAGTTTCCAGGAGCTCTGATGTCTCTCTTTCTGTTATGTTTTTTTTAATACTGTGCCTCACTTCATTCCATCCACTTTCTGGAACACGTCCCTGGAGAGTATTGATTGGTGCATCCATGGTGCATGCCCTGGAAACACACAGTCTCACACAAGCTCTCTCTCTCACTGGCTTCCCAGTTGAATCTGGAGTTGGGCACATTTGTCCAGAGTCACAACACTGGAGGGCCATTGTACGCATGGAATGTAGACGGCCGTCCGTGGGGATTTTCTGTGGAGGCAGAGGGTTGGAAAGTACAAGTCCTTCAACTTCACCCCTCGCTCTGCTGGTGCTAGGCAAGAATCGCCTCTGGCGAACGGTATCTACGTGTCCCATATCGATTTGAGGAAAGTGTAACCCAAACTGGAACCCACATGGGCTATTAGGTTCCAGCCAGCAGCATCTCTCTAAGTCTGCTCCATTGAAGTCCATCATAAATCTCCCACTGACTTCATAGGGATTTGCAGTTCATAAATTAGGGGCACCACAACACTGCGTGCTGTGCTTAAGCCGTCCTACGAGCCCGCCTCCTTGCTGATCTGTGTCGGTCACATCCCCTACCTGCTGGAGAATTCTGGTCTTTCTTCCCCTTCTGATGTGCAGTCACTTTGTCAGTCCGGGATACACACATGACAAATAAAAGCCATCTGTATTCCAGATGGCACCGCAGCCACGCTCTCAGCACAGGCCCCTGCAATCTGGCTCGATCGAAAGCAAAACGTCAGACCCTGAGCACTTTGCAGGAGCTGCCCTGTCTGCTGAGGCTGCTCACCCACCGAAACCCTCTCCTGTTTCGAGCCAACTCCGGTTGTTTCCCTGGAAGAGCAACCAGGCTGACTAGCAGCTCTGGGCTAGAGGTAAACAAGTCGTCCTTGCAACTGTCTGCTGCTTTGATTTCTGTCACTCCTGCATAAGCTCTTGCCTGGCCTGCAGACACAGCCTGGCCTAGACAGGCTTCCCTGCTTTCCTCTGCAGCCGGGGTCTCCAACTTTTATAAGCACAAGTTTGCTTTTTTAATTTGTCAGTCCAGTATTTACCTCAGACCCAAATGCCCTGGACCCAGCTCCTTCCCCGCCCCTTCTGCGAGGCTCTCTCTGTGGAGAAGGGGTACAGAGGTGGGGAGAGGGAGACACCCTTACATCCGCATCTCCTTCTTCTGCCTCCCCCACCCGGCACAGCAAGCAGAAGGCTCCCTGGGGCAGCTTTAAGTCCGAGGGCAGGAGCAGCTGAAGTGCTGGCATTTGATAGCCTCCCTGTCACGGGGTGTCCTAGGGCTCGGGGCACCCCTAGTCGTTCTTCGTGAAGTACAACCCCTAACGTCAGGGCTAACTCAGCGTCTCAGGCTTCATTCCAAATTGGGTTCCCCCCATTAGGGTCAATACGGCCACTCGGGCCTTGTCACTATTCCAATTCACCCCTATTAGGGTAAATACGGCCTCTCAGGCCTAGTCACTAGTGCAATTCACCCCTATTAGGGTAAATATGGCCTCTGCGCCCTAGTCACAAACACAGCTCCCGTCCCTCAGGTACGGACGACCTTGAAGGCCTGGTTCCCTGGCCGGCCTCCCAAAGAGCCTGGGAGCTGGGTTGCCATGGGGTGGGGGCGGTAGGAGGACCCGGGCCCTCCCTCTCCCCCAGGTCCCAGCCCAGGGCCCTGTTGGCGGCGATCGCGCCCGCTGCCTGCCCAGGGGGATTCCCCCGAAGCGCCGAGCTCCCAGAGGGGTAACCCTCCGCCCTGGGCTCCTTCCCACCGTCCCTGGGCGTGGTTCTGGCCTCGGGGCCTGGCTTGGCGAGTTGGGACCTTGCAGCCGTCCTCCTAAGCTGGGGCTGTCGCTGAGGCTGCTGTGGTTGCGGAGGCGGCTGCTGCAGGGTCTGCTGCTGCTGCTGCTTCTGGGGCCTTGGCGGCGGCGGCTGCTGCAGAGTCTGCTGCTGCTGTTGCTCCTGGGGCTGCGGCAGCGGCTGCTGCAGGGTCTGCTGCTGCTGCTGCTTCTGGGCCTTGGCGGCAGCGGTGGCTGCTGCAGGGTCTGCTGCTGCTGCTGTTGCTCCTGGGGCCTTGGTGGCGGTGGCAGTGGCTGCTGCAGGGTCTGCTGCTGCTGTTGCTCCTGGGGCTGCGGCGGCGGCTGCTGCAGAGTCTGCTGCTGCTGCTGCTTCTGGGGCTGTGGCGGCAGCGGTGGCTGCTGCACGGTCTGCTGCTGCTGCTGCTTCTGGGGCTGCGGCTGTAGCTGCTCAGGAGCCACAACCCGAGCTTCTTCCCCTCTGGCCATCCGCCCCAACTGCCCTGTGCAGCCCTCTTTTATCCGGGCACAGCTGGAGCATGCCCAGCAGGCTACAGGGGGTGTGGCCTCCCTCACCCTTAGAGTTGGGTTAATCCCTTCTGGTCTAGTGCAGGGGAGGCTCACCCCATCACACTCCCCCACCCCCGCTGCATGACACAAACCACAGCTATGCTACCACCCCCTCCCCCCCGCCTGCCTCTCGCAGGGATGGGCTGGAATTAGAAATTCATGTGATTCGGACGGCAGCCCCCTGGCTGCCAGGGCTCAGAGCAGCTTGGATGCTGTTCTCAGGGGTGCCCGCGAGGCCCAGCAGGTTTGCACAGGGCCCGATGTGTGGCACCTCCCGCTGTCACCAGCAGTCCTCCTGGCCCATGCGTAGAGCACCTCAAGCCACGCGGTGAGGAGCTGCTCCTAACTCAGCCTCATTCCCGGGCAGGCCTCTTGCCTCTTCCTGAGGCCGGTTCCATCAGCATGTGCAAAAACACCACTGAGGAAGTGCGTCTTCCTCCTCCCCCTGGAGGTGGAGCCGGCAGGCCGCTCTCAAACATCCTGCCTGAGGCTTCGAATGGATCTGAAAGCTCCTCTCCCAGTGCCCACTTGGTGCCAAGCCAGGGAGGCAGCATGGGTGCATGAGGGAAAAGGACTCGGAAGGGCGGTTGAAATAGCAAGGGGCTGGTGCCACCTTCCCCCCCAAAAGGAAACCGCTCTTCACCTTCTGTTCCTGTAGCGCTGTGTTTGGAGACGGTTTTTAGGGCATGGCTGTGGGAGGAGGAGAAGAGAGAGCAAGGCAGACAAGTCCTGTCAGTGCCAGATGAGTGCTGGAGGAAGTGGGAGCGTTAGAACAGTGGTGGCTGAAGGCCATCTCTGACATAAATCCCTAACTCAACCCCCGGGTTCCCATTTTGGAAGCTGTAGCAACCCGGCCTCAGACCAGATCCCTGTTTCGGGAATGGCTCCTACCCGTACAAGGACTGGAAACACAGCCCAGCATCCAACCACTTGAGATACTGGAGCGCAGAACATTTGCAGTCAGCGTAACATGCTGCAGGCTGAGACGCACGCTGAAAAGAGCCACGGAAAGCTGCCGAAAGAGAGACTAAAAATACCCCAACAAAAACCTCTCTCCGGGGGGTTAGTGAGATGGCCAAGTGAGAGAAAGTGCTGAGCGGCCTAAAATGAATGAGAGGAATGTGGTGGGGGCTAGACTGCGCTAAGCCAGTGAGAGAAAGGGTGGGAGCCATCATGTAGCTATATAAGATAAAGGAGCCAGGTTGATCTGTGCTTCACTACCGTCTGTTGAATTACCCACGGTGAACGACTTAGCACAAGGCAGTGTGGTCGAATGGATAGGGCAGGAGTCAGAGCTAGGGGTCACAAAATGAAATTAATAAGCAGCAGGTTTAAAACAAACAAAAGGACTTTTTCTTCATGCAGCGCACAGTCAACCTGTGGAACTCCTTGCCAGAGGATATTGTGAAGACTACGACTTTAACACGGTTCAAAAAAGAGCTAGATCAATTCAAGGAGGTTAGATCCATCGATGGCTATTAGCCAGGATTGGTAGGAATAGTGTCCCTAGCCGCTGTTTGTCTGGAAATGCGTGACAGGGGAGGGATCACACAATGATTACCTGTTCTGTTCCCTCCCTCTGGGGCACCTGGTATGGGCCTCTGTTGGCAGTCAGGATACTGGGCTAGATGGACCTTTGGTCCGACCCGGTATGGCCATTCTTATGCCCTCCTGCCCCTTTTATCTGTCTTTTCCATGATAAAATTTCTGGGAGAAGGACTGTTTCTCGCTGTGTTTGTATCCTACCTTGCCCAACCTCAACGAGAGTAAATCTACATGTACTGGCTTTTATTTGTACTTGTGTCCCCAACCTGACCCTAATTCCTGAAAATGGGCGTGTAACTCCCTAGCATTCCCCAGACAACATATGTGAAAAGAGCTCAGCCGATGAGGTATTTGCGAAAGGTTCGGGTCCCCTCTTTGCCACAGGTGGCATGTGAGTGGCAAGCTAAGTGCCATGGTATTGTTTCAGCTCTCGGACTGCAGGACAGAAGCTTTTTAAACAAAGTGCTACTGAACAGAAGTGATTAATGCGCCTGAATGCACACCGTGAGCCCGGCTGAGCCCGGCCACTCCCAGATCTTTGCAAATAGTGACGAACACAGGGTGTGAACCTGTTTGCAACTTCTGAAAACCTAGTTGTTGCAGAATTCAAACTATTTGCTGCACAGAGGCTTGCTATTAATAATTATTGGTATTACTGAAGGGCACAGATACCCCCGCTGAGATTTTGAGCTGGGCGATTTTTTTTCACCCAACAGTCAATTCTTCAAAAAATGGATTTTGGGGGGCACTACAACTATCTGTGAATCCAGATCCAAGTCGGTAAGTAGTTTCCCCTGGAAAAAGTGGCCTTTTCCTAGGAAGGTCATAATGGTTCATTTTGAAGTGACATGTTTTGACTTAGTTTTCAAATGCCATTTTGCTTTGAAATTGAACTGTACTAAAACAAGAGGGTGAAAAACACCCAAAATAAACCAAACAAGGTTAGTTGGAGGGGGGTGTATTTTGGGGGGTGTTTTACCACTTTAAAGGGTTTTTGGTTTTTATTTATGAGAAAGAAAAAAACCAAAGAAACTCGTTTTGCTTTGAAACAACCCCAGTTTTCCTTTCAGCCTCCAAATGGAAAAATCCGTTACTCACTCAGCTCTGTTGAGTTCTGAGCATCACTCTCCTGCCTCTTGCACCCAAAAAGAAGGAGTTCCTGCCTTGAAGAGGTTAGAGTCTAAACAGAGAAGACAGTGTAAAGGAAGACACAGAAGGACAGAGAGCCATATTGACTTACCCAAGATCACGTAACAGGTCAGTGATAAGAGTTATCAAGGCTCTCAATTCCCAATCTAGAGTGTCACCCACTGGAACAGTCTTCTAATTGTCTAAGGGAGGCCCAAAAGTCCTAGTTACCTTCCAGTGCAATCTACAAAGTCTTCTAAGATTCCTGATGTGGACCCAGGCCTGTCAACGGGGAAGAGGTGAGAAAAGAGGCAACTGTCCCAGGCCCAGCAATACAAAAGGGCCCGGATGTCGTGCTGCTCTTACTGCAGTAGTGGCAGCTGGAGCACCAGGCCTTTTAAACTGCTGCCAGACTGCCACACCGTGCTCTCCAGGCAGCAGAGAGCTGCCTAGTCATAGCCCCACCCTTTCCATCCAAAGCCACGCCCTTTCCAGCACAGAGCAGGCCGCCGCCTCCTTTGCCGAGGGGCCTGATGCAGCTGTCGGCCCCACTGTGTGGACCAAACAATCATGGGAGTACACAGCTGAGTATATTAATTTTGCTACTGCTGTCTACCTGATGGGGACAGGTCAATATAAGCTACACAATTTGAGTTATGTAGCTTAGATCTATTTACTATGGGATCCACACTGCGCTGGGCTGACAGAAGGAACTATCCCATCAACTCCCCTTACTCATCTCATTCTGACGAAATTGATGGGAGAGTGATCGGCAGTCAATTTAGCAGGTCTTCACTAGACTCGCTCAATCGATCCCCGATGGATCAATTGCTGCAACATCGATCCACCACATAGTGAAGACAAGCCCTTTGATAGCTAAGGACATTACTGGGGTAATTACCTAACCGAACTATCTACCACCAATAGGAAAAGGGGGTTCAGTGTGAGATCTCTTGGTGACTTTGCTCATAAGAAGAGAGGTCCTTTTGTCAATTCTTATTTCCTAGCTGGAGGCTCTACTGCAGCCAATAAGGAATTTCTACTCACAAGAAGTCATGGGGAAGTCCATTTGGATCTCGATACATTATTAATTTTAATCACACGGAGAAATGATAGACTCTGGCATACGCTAGCCTGCGTTTGTCAGCCAGCGAGTGACCTTGAGGAGGTTAATGGCTAGAGTAACTCTCCCTGTACACATGCACGGCAGACTGCAGCCACACAACAGTTACAGAGGGGAAAGTATTTCTGCCCCGCTAGTGGTTTTTATAGCCATTGACAAAAAGAAAAAAAATGTTTTGGGCTGAAATGTTTTATGCCTGCTCTCTTCCCAGCAGGAGTTTTGGGGGAACTTTTCTTCAGGGCATAGTCTGCCACCATTAGAGATGGGGAATGGCTCATGGAAGTGGAGCTACTTGCCAGGGGTGAGACTGGCAGAGTCTGCCCCTTGCTGAGCCATTTCAGAGTCTGCTAAGCCATTTCAGAATTGTCCAACTGTGCGGTTTAGCAACAAAGCTTCTCTCACCTGTAAAGACGTTGAGTGACATCCACTGACGCCAATGGCAGAACTCCCAGTGACTTGCCAGTCGGCACACCCCCTCATGGCACAGCCCAGCATTGCAGGGCCTTTCCTCTCAGTGTAAACAATTTGCGTAGCTCAAATTACGTAGCTTATTTCGAGCTAAGAGCGCAGTGTAGACACCCCTAGCAGTCCTTATTACAAGTTGTGGGTGCACTTTCATTCAAAAGCCCCGGTTATGGGTGATTTTTAATGTTCTGACACATCTGGACCTGAACTGTCTTATTTTTTCCCCTCATGGCTGAGGTGAGCTGTCTTGGAAACTGAGAGGAAAATCCAGGCTGAAGTTTATGTGGGGCTGGTATTCATATATCCACAAGTGCATATTTTGACAAACTACAGAGACACATACAAAGTACTGCAATATTCTTTTTTCTCTGTGTGTGAAATAAAAGCTTGTAGATTTTCTTCATAGAATACTAGGACTGGAAGGGACCTCGGGAGGTCATCAAGTCCAGTCCCCTGTCCTCATGGCAGGACCAAATACTGTCTAGACCATCCCTGATAGACATTTATCTAACCTACTCTTAAATATCTCCAGAGATGGAGATTCCACAACCTCCCTGGGCAAATTATTCCAGTGTTTGACTACCCTGACAGTTAGGAACTTTTTCCTAATGTCCAACCTAAGCTTCCCTTGCTGCAGTTTAAGCCCATTGCTTTTTGTTCTATCTTCAGAGGCCAAGATGAACAATTTTTCTCCCTCCTCCTTATGACACCCTTTTAGATACCTGAAAACTGCTATCATAGCCCCCCTTCTTAAAGGATTACAATAATAATATCATAGAAACTGTTAATCAGAGACAGAAAAGACAATGGAAGGATTCTGGGCCAACTTACATTCATTATGTTTGATTGCATTAGCATCTGTTTAATATAGATACTTAACAAACGGAAGGGAGAAAACGCTCTCGGAAAAAAACACCAAAACAAAATCCCACAACACCTCCATCTCTCAAATGAAGTCCACAAGAGCTTCTGTTTTAGTGTTCTCATTGTCCTCTGGGAGTCTTCCAACAAGAACAAAGGAAGACAATAGTAAATATTAGCTTTATTCATCAAAGCCCAAAGCACATCATTCTGTTGGCTATCTTGAGAAATGTGTGGTGCTTGGTGACATACGCAAGCTGTAAGGGTTTTGATTTTTCATTGTTTTCTCTATGATAATTAAATACAAAAAAGAGAAGATGGAGGGATACGGTACAAGTTACTATCTCCCATTTTACAAATGGAGAAACTGAGGCATAGCCCGGTGACAAGCAACTTGTTCAAACTTACACACAGAGTCACAGAACACCCAGATATCCTCCTCCCATGTCCTATTCAATTGTCCTCCTCCAAGCAAAACTTTGTGATCCTGCTTAAAACACAACAAAAAGCCCTTCAGCACCTTAGAGACTAACAAAAAGTATAGATGGTATCATGAGTTTCTGTGGGCACACGGCTACCCCGCTGAGACTTTTAAACATGCAAGGCACTGCAT
Source organism: Apalone spinifera (assembly GCA_030068395.1). Classification (NCBI taxonomy): domain Eukaryota; kingdom Metazoa; phylum Chordata; order Testudines; family Trionychidae; genus Apalone; species Apalone spinifera. The sequence continues at coordinate 2,899,615 of JANRFK010006688.1, read as the reverse complement.
TCAGCCTTCATGACCCTGGTATTTCTAAGCAGAAATAAATCTTAAAAAGACCTTTTCATGCCTGTGTACACTCTAGAAAGAAACATACGAGGGCACAGACCCATTTCTGCTCCTACCCCCCGTTTTACAGATCTTTCCAACTGCCAGGGATTTCCAAGCATGTCTCATTAAAGAAATATTTCAATTCACCATTGAGTTTCTCGGCAGACCATGCTTTTGCTTCTCTGTGGTTCCACAGGGCTGTGTCTGAGATTATGAATAAGACACTGTGAGCCGAACGGAATGTGTTATTTAATGAATTGTATGAAATATTAAACCATGCCCGAGATGAAGTATGATGAATGCAAGATGAAATAATGCCTTACGCTTAGGGAGGAGCAAGTGTGATCACATATAATGAATGAATTTAGAATCAGGACAAACAGGGCTTAGGGACGCAAGTGGAAGTTTTTGTTCGTCAGGCGCCTAGTTGTCATTTACAGTCGATTTTTCTACCTTGTGTTTTCTCCTGTTGTGAATGGCATGATTGTGTTTTCTCATTTAACACAAATCCATTTTTCAGAAGGCTGCTTCTGCTTGGGTGGCAGTGGAACACCACATTAATCAGAACGCGGCCGATGATTTAGAAGTGCTTAGAATCCTTTCTCCAGGCTCTGCTTTTCCCCCGTTTTGATTAATGTAAACCAAGAGGGTGGAGAAAAAGCCATGGCGAGGACATGCAGCGCACCTGAGAGAAGATGTTGCATAAGTGGGATGCGGCGTGGCAGCGAAGGGGCTGATCCTGGGAGGGGCTAAGTACCTTTTGCTGCCACAGATTGCAAGGAGAGAGGAAGGGCCCCCAGCCCCACATAAATTTAGGTCCACACAGGAGATTGTAGAGCATACAGAAAAGATGCTAACATCCATCATCACTGAGGTCTACCCCAGCTTCTCCCACCCAGCCACGACCTAGCTGAGAGCCCCCGCCCTTTGACTAGACTGGCTGTGTCATCACCCCGCCAACCTCAGTGGGTTGCACCTTCCATGGTGAGACACTCAGAACCAGTGGACCTACTGCCACTGGCAAATTATGCCCCGATACTTGTACCAAGACCGAGTGCCCCACCAAAGCACCCCCCGTCCTGAAGAAAGGCTGCCGGACACCTTTGCTCAGTTGTTTCTATACCACTCCGTTCCCCAGGTGACGACTGCCATAGCAACAGCATCTCGTTCCTTCTCTTACAAGCGCACAAGGACACCACTCAACCCAAGCTCAGAGACCTTTTGCAGGCAAAACCCTCATTAAACTCCCCGGGACTAATGGGGGCAGGAGCGTGTCCGTGGCACTGAAGCCTAGATCGCTGCTGGTAAGAAGATTGTGAACATTAAAACCCATATTTTCAGGACTCCGTGTGCACTGGTGCACCACACGCGTCCTTTATCCACACACGTACTCCCAGTGACGGCAGGAGCCAATGGGAAAACAGCCATCGATTCGTCATTATGGGCCCAGCTTGGCCCTCCCTGTCTCTCTCCGCATGTTACTAAACCTGTCACCCTCCCCCTTCCCTGGCTGACTACAGTTTGCCCAATGACTGTTCATTGATAAACAGATCTCATTCCAAAACGCCAGCAGGGCAGGTACAATGTGTATGACAGCCGGAGCTGTCTTGCAGGTCTGACCTCTGGCTCAGGGAGGCTTATAAATGATCCAGAGATCAGGTTTGACAGAAACACCCCCGCTGCCTGGCAGGACTAAAGAGGAATGTGTATTGCGGTCGGAGTAACAGTTTGTGGAGACGGACAGGAAAACAGAGAGAAAGAACCGATTTTATTGAGAGATCTGAATGCAACTGAGACTGTGCTGAGAAAGCAGGTGGAAGCTACTCTCAGACCTTTCTGCTTCCATGGAAACTCAACTGGGGGCAGCAAACAGGCCCAGCAGGACACCCTCCTTACAGGCAGGAGAGGTGAAATCCTGAACTCCTTGGTGTTCACAGGAACTTTGCCATTGATGGCAAGGGAGTCAGATTTTCATTCAGTGGCTGTAGAACAATCGCTCCCGTTGGCTGATGAGAGCCTGCGGGGCAGGAGGGGGGGAGGGGAACGACACTTTTCCCGAGAGCTTTCTTCTCCCATGGGTGTAATCTGCATGCTGTTGGTACAACAAGGGAGCGAGTTAAAAGGCGCGAGTGACTTGGCAATGAACGTTTGATGGCCACCGGGGCTACTGCTCTCTGTTTAGAGCAGGGATGGGCAATAATTTCTGATAGGAGGGGCACTCCAAGATTTTGGTAAGTGACCCAGGGCCACACTTTTCTATCGAGAGGGTGGGGGGCTGGGACGGAGGTTGGGTA
>JANRFK010006688.1:2880726-2895832 GCA_030068395.1 Apalone spinifera | reverse complement strand
CTTGATCATTATCTGTTCGATTCACTCCCTCTGGGGCACTTGGCATTGGCCGCTGTCGGCAGACAGGGTACTGGGCTGGATGGATCTTTCGTCTGACCCAGTACGGCCGTTTTTATGTTCTTACGTTCTTATGTTTTCCTCCCAATGTCTAGAGCAGGGCTTTTCAAATGGCGGGTCAAGATCCAGGACTGGAGAGTGGAATTTCAGGCGCTGGGGCTTGTGGCTGCAGGGGGATCAGGTGAGCAGTGGGGGTGCAGACTGTGCTGCACCCCAGAAGCAGCCGGCAGCAGGCCCAGCTCCTAGGTTGGGGCGGGAGAGGGCACACAGGGCTCCATGCACTGCGCCTGCCCCGAGCACTAGCTCCGCACTCCCACTGGCTGGGAACCTGCTGCTGGCTGCTCCAATTCCATACTGTCTCCTGCAGCATCTGGTGACTGCTATCCCACTGGATTTGGCCCTTCACTGCCTCAGGAAAGCTCTACCCCTGGGCCTGGCTACCCTACTAAACGGACTCCAAGCCATGGACTGACCGGCAGGAAAGCCTGTTAGCACAAGAGCCAAGAGAAGTGCAGTTCCTACGGCTACGGGAGTGCGAGACAGACGAGGACGAGCTGTCTGTCTGGGGCTGACTGGGCAAACAGGAGAACATCCGCTGCAGGCATTTACCAATACGTGATATCGTTCACGCTCGGTATGGGCTCAATAACACAGGTGTTACGCACTTCAGTCGGCTCCGCGGGCGTCACGCTTAGCACAGGCAATGGCTGTACAGAGTCAGCGAGAGCAGGAGAAAGACAAAGCGTTATTCTTTCCAACGATTATTTTCATAATTAATAGATTGTATTGACTTCTTAGAGCCACAGAAGAGGCTCTTTAATCTGAATATGCAGGATATCCCTTCTCCCAGGATATAGAAGGTAACTTTGGCAAGTGGCATTCTGTAAATCTAACTTATCTTTTGAGTGAAATAACGGTACAAATATTAAGAGGGGGAAAAGTAATGAAACCACCGTGCAGGGCTTGAAATGCCACTCAAAGCCTTTGTATGGCCCCTTTTTGTGCACCGTTGCAATATCACATTGTGGGGGTGTGACGGCGCGTCGGGGTTCCCCCCGATCCTGCAAGAACAGACTCTGCCAGCCAGTAGAATAGAGTAGGTGTATTGTTTCTCCAGCACAGCATAGACGTGATATGGCTACAGGAGTCAGGGCCAGGCAGCCTAGACCCCTTGGGTTGGGGGGTCCATCGCCCCCCTCAACCCTCAGCACTCAGTTTAGTCTGTTCCCTCCATGTTTCCCAGCCAGAAACTGCCTGGCTCCCAGATCCTGCCCCCCAACCAGGTGTTCATCTCCGCCTCCCTTCCTTTGTCTCTCCCCCTGGGAAGAGCCTTGTTATCTGATCAGGTTGGGACTAGGTGCCTGGGCCAATACGCATGTGGGTGAGTCAGTGGGAATCACACATCACAGCGCAGGGGAACCCCGGGTTACAGAGCAGACAGCCCCCCACTACGTCACAGAGGGTCTTCTGCACAGGGGTGAATTACATGATAAATACCCAGAGACTGACAAACTCAAATAGAAATACAATACTGGACGGCTTTAAAACCCCAGAAGTACTAAATGGATGACGAGAAAGCAGACGATAGATATAATAATGAATATACCTGAACTATGGACACGCATGGGAGGTTTTACTCTCAGAATTCATCTGTGTTGGTCGGGGAATGAGCATTGCCACTGGGGAAGAAAAGCGAGCGACAGAGTCTAACAAAATGGTGGCCGTACACAGCAAGGTGTCACGTGGTACTGGGGTCTACCAGAGTCAGAGTGTTAGGAGCTAATGACATTCACAATTGATACCAAAGGGGGATGAATCGCAAAGGCTGGCGAGAGCAGAGAGGGGGCATGAGAGGACGCAGAGAGATTTGACCCAAAAATAGGAGAGGCACCGGGAATGCTTGGTCCTTCCTGTCTTTTCCTCCAAGAGAAATCTGCTCTTCAGTCTTTACTCAGGCAAAATTCTCACCTACTTCCTAAACCAGGTCTGAGTAAAACCGGAGTCAGGAGGGCATCAGGCTCTGTCTCTCTCGTGCCATGTTATAGATCTATGTGATCTCCCTTGTTAATGTCTGTGATGTACCAGGCGCGATCCAGACCAGTGGGGGGCTGGGTCAGCCCTTCCCTGCAACCTTGGGTGCCTCACAACACCTCGCTGGGCTCCCGCCTGGGCTGCTCACAAATATGTGTGTGTAACTTCAGCAGGGCCCCTGATGAGGGAGGGGGCAAAAGGGGCAGTTACCACAAGGCCTAGTGATTTAAAAAGGCCTGGGGCTCCGGGCCCTTTAAATCACCGCCGGAGTCCCACACAGCACATTGGGCAGAGCTGAGGGCTGGCTTCCCATAGCCCCGCCCCTTCTGACTCCAGCCATCTCCAGGGCCTTGTAGAAGAAAATGTCTCCCTCCCCCCCCCAGAGCCTGTTTTACTCTGAGTCAGGGACCCACATGGTCAAGCTGGCTGGTACCAGGACCATGGCATGACGGTGGTTTAGGGCCACCTTTGCACACCCCAGCTCTGCTGATCCAGCTCCGATGCAGCCCTGAATCCGGTCCCACCTCAGCTGAGAGCTGTGCAAGCTGCACTTTGGGTCTTAGGTCACTGGGATGCCTCTGTCTTACCCCAGGAGCTCCAGGCAGGTCAAGCCTTGCTAGTCTTACTGTCAAAGCAACGAGGGAGAAAGACTAAGAGAAAAAATAGCCACGTCTCTCTGCTCATCTTGTCACATGCTAGCGGAGCAAGAAAGGGCTCACGCACATCATCTTTGCATTGCTCTGAATGCAGAAACAGGACTGGCCAGCTACCTGGGGCCCCCTGTTATTTCTTGCTCTCCTTTCTGCTCTTTTGGGCAGCACTTTTGTGGCTGCTTTCCCCATAAACTAACGTTTCTCCAAGGACTCAGGTGTGGGCCCCTGGCTTTGGAGGGGCAATTTGCCAAAGAAGCTGACGTATCACTTTGGCTCTGTGCATATGATGGGTAGAAGTATGAAATATAACAGGAAACTTGAGATTTATCAATCCAGACAGACTGACCTCTTTTACTAGGACTATAAAAGCTACAAATGATGCCATCCATCAACGGCCAGATGGAATCTTCTGTGAGGACCATGCCAGTTTGCACCGTTCAGGCTGAGCGCCAGATCCTGACGCAATCTGCAGGCCGGGTTTTATGACAAAGACAGCCTGAGGAGGGCCTTTCGCAGCCTTCATTTGTTTTGTTTTAGTCCAGCGGCAGAACTTGTTACACATTCATGTAGGCTTGATGGTGGGTGACTCATTAAAATTAATTATGGCCGTAACTGGGAACATGCGCAGAAAAGGCCATAAGAAAAATGGCCCATTGAAAGATATTGTTATAACAGCATTTTAAACTGAACTAAACTAAACGAATCTAAACTACAGCTACTTTGTTCAGTTAAATAATCAGATTACCACTTTCTAGCCGGGAGCATTGGTGGGCTTTTAAACCGGGGGAAATCCATACAGAAGTCATTTAGGAGGAAACCAAATATTCAACATTAATGATTTTCTTTTTTTTTAATGTATCTATTTTCACCATTTTCATACGGTAGATTATCATCAGAGAAATAATTCAAAACATAGCCTCTCGCCTGGCACTGGAGGGAAATCTAGCCAGCAGACTTGGGAACCTGGGAATGGCAATCGGTTGAGTGGAGAGGGGTACCATTTTAGTGCCACAAAACACGACATCAGTGGAACACTGTCTAAAAGGTCTCATCCCGCCTTCATTCCACGGGCTCTTAGAAGGCAACGATAGCTTCCATCAGCGATATAAGGCCAGATCCGGATCTCATCCACCTCTGTACAAATCCAGAACAGCTCCATTGGCTGCATTTATACTAGCGTAAAACAGAGCCGAATCTGGCCCACTTCTGGTGGTGTAAGTGAGATGAGAGTCAGGCCCAAAGGGTCACATGCAGCCTCCGGACAAACAGATGTCACTCCCGTGCATTGCAACAGAAGGTCCGTCTCTTTGCGTCAAGCTTAATTTGGTCTCTGCAAGAAACAAAGGGCCAGATTTGCTAATACACTCAGGCTGCTTTGTACCACTCTGCAGATGCAAAGACTGACGAGTTGGTTGAATTTAACTCAAACGTGGACCCAAATTGGTCAATACCCCAGTTTTCCAGTGACAAAAGAGTTTCAATGGAAAAATTTCAATCACCCCCAACCCTCCCAGCTGGGTCTAGTTAGTCTTAATTCCACCCTGAAAGCACTTACAACATAGCCAGCAGATGGGTCATCATTTAGTGATGTGACTAGTAGTGGCCCATAGGTCCCATACTTCTTGATTCAACTCAAGTCAGACCCTGCAGCGGGCACAGACTGACAGGTAGTGTCAGAAAATGGATTCTCTATCATCAGGGGCATGATGGTAAAGACAGTTCCAGACCATGTCTCTGCTGCCAGCTGCCTTCTCCTCTGGCCAGGCCAGTCGCTGTCCGCTCAGGTGTCTTCGTTAGTGAGATCGTTATAAAGGAGGCTGCACACCGGTGTCATTCATCGTTTGTTACTCTTCCAGCGGGAAGCAGATCCCTGGAGACAGTGATGCCTTTGCAGCGGCAGGGAAACCTAATCAAGCGGATGCTCCTTTATTTCTCCTGTGCATCTGTTGTGCAAATCCCCACACCTGGACTTGAACGGCGCAAAAATTGCAACTGCACTGCCCTTGATCTGGAGCTGAAGGCGTTGCTTGGCATTGCACAGTGTGGCACTGAAGGTCCATGGCATCACATTGCATGGCACTGTCATGGCATTAAAGGCCCACCCCGGCATCGCCCGGCGTGGCACGGCACGGGAGGCACACCCCAGCATCACCTGCGTGGCATAGCACAGGACGCACACTCCGGCATCCCCCTGAGTGGCACGGAAGATACACCCCGGCATCACCCGGCGTGGCATGGCAGGGGAGGCACACCCTGGCATCGTCCTGCGTGGCATGGCAGGGGAGGCACACCCTGGCATAGTCCTGCGTGGCATGGCAGGGGAGGCACACCCCGGCATTGCCCTGCATGGCATGGCAGGGGAGGCACACCCTGGCATCGTCCTGTGTGGCATGGCAGGGGAGGCACACCCTGGCATCGTCCTGTGTGGCATGGCAGGGAAGGCACACCCTGGCATTGCCCTGTATGGCATGGCAGGGGAGGCACACCCTGGCATAGTCCTGTGTGGCATGGCAGGGGAAGCACACTCCAGAATCCCCTGCGTAGCACAGCATGGGAAGCACACCCCGGCATCGCCCTGCATGGCATGGCAGGGGAGGCATGCCCTGGCATCGCCCTGAGTGGCACGGGAGGCACACCCCGGCAGCACTCTGCGTGGCACAGGAGGCACACCCTGGCAAGGCCCTGCCTGGCACAGCACGGGAGGTACACCCCAAGATCACATGCCACTGCATTTGACAGAGCATAGCACAGTGAGACATTCCCTTCCTTACATTCAGACGGCCCGGGAACCCAGCACTGAACTGGTTGCCACAACATGGCAATACCCCTGACTACCCATCCTGGCATTGCATGGCCCTGAAATTCAGCCTAGCCCATGTGGCTTGCCACAGTCCTCATGCTGCCAGGGCCCGGACGCTGGACACGTGACTGAATCAGACACGTCCGGACAGGTGGGAGCGGCGGACACGTTCTCATCGATTTGGTATTGATTTCCCGCCACGCGCAGGACATGCACGAACAACCAAACTAATCTAACAGCGGCTGATCTGCCAGAGGTGCCTCCTTTTCTGTGAGGAAACAGCCCCCGCCAGCCCCTGCAGACAAGAAAGAAAAGGGCAGGGCAGGGGCGGGGAGCAGCCTGAAGGGAAACGTTCCTGCTCGACAATGAAATACGGGGCACAACAGGCTCCTCCCGGCCAGCAGGTTGAGAGCACGAGAGCACGTCCGTGGCACCCGCTTCCACACCGGGGTCGATTCTGGGCCCCGCCTCGGCTCCCGCCCTGGCTGCTGACTGCAATAGAGGCTCAGGCTCTGCAGGTAACTGCTCTTGGAGGAGCCTCATTTCTCATCGCTGGTGTTGACAGAGCAGGCTAGGAAGTCGCATCCTTGGCCCAGACCCCAGCAGAAAGAAACCTCTCCCTTTACGCCCCTCAATCACTCCTCTTCTTCCATGGCAACAAGCCCACCAACCTCCCCACCCAGGCCCCTCACGGCTTGTGGCCTTGGGTTTCCGACTGTCCCCCCCTTCCGCTCCCTGCCGCGGCACCAGCCCCCGCCGCCTGCTTGTCTCTCCTGGCCAACATCTCCAGCTTCCCTCCACGCCTCTCCTCTCCCCTCCCTCCATCTCCTCTGGGCCCGGCTCTGCCCAGAATCCAGCCAGCACTGACTGTCAGCGGGGCAGCTGGGCCAGTGCAATGTTTATTTAGGGTTCTTTCTGCACAGCCATGCCGGGCGAAAGCGAGCTCAGCTCCCTGCCTGCACCCAGGGCAGAGCGGCCTCTAGGGGGCAGTCTTGTCATGTGGGTGGCATGACGAGGAAGTGGGTGGGGCTGTGACTCTGCCCGCCCCTAGTACTGCAGCTGAGATTGCGCCATGGGATGTAAACTGCACCAGGCATCAGGGCTGGCACAGGCAACTTCTCCCCCAGAACAAAAGCGACCCAGAGAGCGGGCTGTGACCCTGAATCACAGTCTGGCCTCTGGTCTGCTAATGGGCCAGCACACACCCAATGTATCAGAGATGGGGGAGTGTATATGTGTGTGTGTACACACAAATTGCACCGAGCTGAGTCTTGCTCGCTCCTGCCCCGGGGTATGTTGCTTGTCTTCCTATTGCCAGCTCTTTGGAATGGTACTTTCCTGGCTTTGTACAGCACCTAACACACTTGGGCTTCCACCCTGTTCCATGTCAAAAAACTCCCTTTTCTCACAATGACATTTGCTGCCTTCCAGTGTCATGGAATGGCTCCTTGTTCTTGTATGATCAGAAGCAGGCGGGGGCGGGGAGCATCTCTAGACCGTTCAGTATTCTGAATTCCTTTAACACGCAGGACCTGGAATGTGATGGCCCAAAGAGCCGATCACCTGCCAAGCCCACCTGGGATAAGAGCCCTCGATGCTGCTCCCATTGGGCCACCCGAACTGAGACACCCCGAATCACTGGCCCCATTTCTGAATGTCGTCCCCCCCCCCCCCCCCCCCCCCCCCAAAGCATTTTACTTCTGTCCATGAGAAGCAGGAAACAAGGCTCGTTTTAGACGTGGTGGCAATTCAAGCCCACGTTGCATTGTCGTTCCGCCGCGGAGGCATCCCCTCACTCGGGCTGTACAGCAGCGGCGAGACAAGGCGCTGACTGCGTAGTCTAACAAGGAAGGACAATGCCATCATTAGATTTGAATTCGTCTTGCTGAGACAAGGCTGTTCTCATTAGTCAGGAGAGGGGCAGCCGCAAGCTGCTAATAAGCTTCTCTTCCAGAGCGGAGATGAATCTCCAGCCCTCTGAAGAGCGGCGCATATAAATACAGGTCGGGGCTTTCCAAGTGTCCTTTGATTTTCAACCCGCCTTCCACTTCTCCTGCTGCTGTTGGTACCGGTGGCCCGGGCGCCCAGCTCCCTGCCGGCCTCAGCAGGCCTTGGGCAGCTCAAAGCTTTTGGCCATTTGCAATTTCAGTCTGCTGGGGGGGGGGAGGGGATTAACATTTTGCAGGTGGCTAAAAAAAAAGAACATTTCCCTCCATTTAGCAAAGTGTCCTGCTGGGTTGTGATCAGACCCCGGGGGGAGGGATGGTTCTGTCAGCCTAGAATCCCCCCCCCCCCCCCCCCCCCCCCCCCCCCATCTCCCTCCTCATGTGCCCTTCCCCCGGTCACCCCTTACATTAATCTCTCGCGGCTGCCCTTTCAGCACAGCTGTGTGAGCCCCAGGTGCTGCTGTGACATTCAAGGGGAGCTCATGCCCCGGATCAGATCCCGCCATGTAGCCACAGCCGTTGCGTCTGGGACACAGGGCGGGATGCTCATGAGCTATTAAATACAGTCTCCCAGCTGCAGCCTCCTCTTGCTGCCGGCTTTCCAGCCTCCCTCCCCAGAGGACGGCTCTGCTTCCCTGCCGGAGGCTGCGTTCAGTGGAGGCCCTGGCTTTCCTGCCTGGCTTGCTGGGGCCTTGCAGACCCCACCCACCCTATCGCAAGCAGGCTCTGGCTCTGCACTTCGCCGGGGCACACACTCCTCCGTGGAGCCCACTGTAAAGGCCACCAGGGCAGGAAGCTGGGGGAACTGGAGACTCAGCTCTCCCGCGGGCCGGTGCTCACGCCCAGCGCCGCACGGTCGGCATCACCCAGCCGCCTGCCCAAGAAGCGGAGCCGTGGAAGCACCGACAAAGTGCAGCCTGTGCAGGGCTTAGAGCCGTGTGACCACAGTGCTCCCGGGCTGAAACATCCATGGGGCAGATTAGCCACTAGGCCAATGGGCCCCATGTCTGGGGGGGTGCAGTAATGGGTGGGGCCCAGAAAAATGGCCACCCCTGCACCCCGATCTGCTCCCCCTGCCCTGCTGGGCAGTGAGGTCAGTGCATGGGGTCTTGCCCGGCTCTGCCTGCCCGGCGCTCCTGCCAGGAAGTGGGGGAAGCCCCCGCGCCTTAACGCCACTCCCCAGCAGAACGGCCGGGGGAGGGGACTGCAGGCAGAAGGGGGAGGGGAAGGAGCCCCCACTTGCTCTGACCCACAACTACCTGGGTGTAGTTATTCCAATATCAGCCTGCAGTGTGGAGCCGGCCTGAGCCCCATCGTGCCCGGCTGTAAAATGACACCCCCCCTGGGCACTAACTCTGCCTGGGGACAGGTGACACCACAAGCCGGGAAGCAGCACGGGATCAGGCCCGAGGCTGAGCTCCCCCACTCATTTTAAGGAGGACTGGTCCCCCAGCCCCCATGCCCCACAGCCAGCTTGGGGCTGCTCAGCCCTGGGCCCAGGCTCGAGGACAATCCGCTCAGCAGAAGGGACAGAGGATGAGGCATTGGTGGCTGCTTGAAAACTGCCTTTTCAAATGCAGCCAGGAAGAAAACTGGAAGGATCCAAACGGCCCAGGTGGCTATTCCGCCGTGAGTGAATACCCAGCGTATCAATTAGTGCGCCGCTAATTACCCCTGAGGAGAGGGAGGCGTGAAGCACCCGGGTGTCCTTCAGCAGCACAGGCTTTCGACCCCGATGCACAGCCAGCTCGGTGGCTGTGGCAAGCAAGCGACTGCGCCCCTGACACGAGCAGGCCGGAGAAGAGATTCACGAGGCTGGCGGGGCCCGAAAACCTCTGGATAACGCGGGGGTAGGAAAGGCCATGCAGGGGCCTGACCCTGCCCAGCGCTGCGTCCCTGCCGCTCTCACTTTGCACGCTGCAGCTCTGTAACGTAAGCAGGGCTGCCACCCGCCTTGTGCCCTGTCTCGTCACTAGAACTGGCTCCAATGCTGTGAATTTTCAATCCACTTTTTCCCCAATTTTTTGCCACTTTCCAGCCAATTTGATGTGCCTCTGAGAATCTTCCTCCCCTCCCTCCCACCCGGCCCCGTGCTTGGGAGCAGGGGATTTCATCGCAGTAGGCTGCAGCCTTTTTTCCCTTCTAAAATTCCCCCAGACAGCTAATGCCTCTTGGGAATGGATGTTCACGGACACAGGGCTCCAGGTATCTGCCAGCATTTTAACCCTACCTCATTTAACTCGATCATACCTATGTGGGATAGCGGCTTGCACATCCGTGGTGGCCCGGCAGCTCCCCGGCATCCGTCAGCACGGCAGCTGCTAGTAGAGCGGAGCGGGCGGTAGCAGGGACAATTTTCAGAAGAGCCTAAGTGACTTAGGCACCTACATGCATACAAGCCTAAGTCACTTTGCAAAGGTCACCCAGAACAAGTGGGACATTTTAGAAAGGCAATCCGACAGCCAGCTCCTCAGGGCAGACCAGCTTCCAGCTGGCACCCAGGAAGTGGCTGGATTTTCAGATGAGCTAGACCCTGACACACTTTTGGCCAGATTTTCCAAAGACTACTGGCTGGGTGACAAGCACATTAGCTGACAGCCTCCATGGACCCCTGGACAAGGCGGACCATGGGCGGGGGGGACTGTGTGGTCCCAGAAGGGGCAGGGCCTTTGGCAGAAAGGGCGGGTCGGGGGGCAGCCAGCCTCCATGCTGCCCAAACTCCCTCCCATTCATCACAAAAAAATCTGTTTCTAAAATGAAGTGAGGCGTTGAGAGGCCCATAATGCCATAAAATAACATGGTAAATATATTCAGTCCAGAGATGGGATGTGTTTTGTTTTAACATCTTTGCTCCCCCTCCCAGCCTGCTAGAATATATTTTCTTAGCCGCTGACGTGGATTTGAAAAGATAAACCAATTCTGTCCTCTGCAATAGCATGGGGAAAAGAAGGATGAGTGAAAATTACAACAACAGCACAAGCAGCTAGCACTAAATTTAAGGTTGCAAAAGCACTTTCCATTATAGCTCTTTGTTTTCATATGCTCGTAAATTTCCAAAGGGCTGAAATTCTCCATGCTGGAGTCTCGGCTGGAAAGTAATTGTAGGTTTTGAGCATATGGCACTGGCCAATGTCAGAAGAACGGAGCACGGATCTCCTAATTTCTATGTGACAACTAGTTATAGGAAAAGAAAAACACAGTCAGCTTTCAAAAATTCTAGCCTGTCTCTTTCTTTCTAGAGGGCTACGTGGATGAAGTCTGAAAGCTGAGATCTGAAAGTTGAGACCTAATCCTCCACTAACAATGAAGAACTAACAATGCATTTTCCCATCAAAAGCTATGAACGTGACACCTTCAGCCCACTTAGCGTCAGCACAGGTCCTACAATTGACAGCTACTTCCTTTGCTGTTTATTTCTCTTGGTTTCTGTTATTTCGACTCCACTCTGACGAAGTGGGTCTTACCCACGAAAGCTCACGATCTCATATATTTTTGTTAGTCTCTAATCTAAGGTGCCTCAGGACTACTAATTGTTTTTCAAGTTACAGACCAACGTGGCTACCCCCTGAGGCTTTTTAACGTTGTTTGGGTTGGGTTTGATGGGCATTCACAAACGGTGTGCATTTCACAGGTCATACTGTTGAACAAAGCCTCATACACCTAGCATGGGAGGTAGATCAGAATTGCCATTTTACTGATGAGGTAAATGAGAGGCAACCACTCTGGGAACAGAGCCCTGTTGTTAACACAGCAAATCTCACTCACGTAGACACTCTGCCTTGCAGAATGATCGTGCCACACGTTTTACGGGGACCTGTGAGTGTCTCCTCCCTGAATCGGGAAAGACCTCTGAAGGCAACTAGAATAAATAATCTCTGTGCGGGGCACATGCCTGGCTAGAGAGCAGTGGAAAGGTGATCACTAGCTCACTCCAGAGAGAGGGGCAGTGAGTCTGGGTAATTTTTCATGAGGAAAAGATTCAGCTGCCTGGCCGGGGGACTGACACGCCCTGTTGTAGTGAATCCGCATGCAGCAGTCAGGCCAAGGTGAAGCAGAGGAATTAGAGGCTGATATTTACAAGAGCATTTTCCTCGACTGAGATTTTTCTACAAAGTAGGGCCTGCAGCTCTGAAATCCTGCCCGAAGCAGCCAGGGTCCGTGCACCGAGTCAGACACTGGCGCGAGGCACCTGGGCTTGAATGTGCTCTGGGGACTTGTTGGCCCCGAGTACGACTAGGTAAGGTGACACACACGTGCTCTTCCTGGATCTTCCTTCAGTGGAGACGGACGCGACAAGCCCAAGCAAGCCACTGAGACCAAGCTCCTCTTCCTTGACCAAAGAAGGAAAAGGAATGATCGTCTTTCAGAGGTCTTTCCTGATCGTCTTTCAGAGGTCTTTCCCGATTCAGGGAGGAGACACTCACAGTTCCCCGTAAAACGTGTGGCACGATCAACCCTTTGCCTTGAAACACCTGCTCTTCCCGCTCCCTTAAGGGGACATAATTTGAAAGTGGTACCGGGGGACTCCAACTGGGCATGCTCAGTTAGGCCTCAGTTGGAGTCTTGTGTCCAGTTCTGGGCACTACATTTCATGAAAAATGTGGAGAAATTGGAGACGGTCCAGAGAAGAGCAACAAAAATGATTCAAGGTCTAGAAAACATGAGCGCTGAGGGAAAACTGAAAGAACTGGGCTTGTTTAGTTTGGAAAGGAGAAGACTGAGAGGGGACATGACAGCAGTTTTCAAGTACCTGTTGTTAAAAGGAGGCAGGAGAAGAATTATTCTCCTTAACCTCTGAGGATAGGACAAGAAGCAATGGGCTTAAACTGCTGCAAGGAACGTTTAGGTTGGACATCAAGAAAAACTTCTTATCTGTCAGGGTGGTTAAACACTGGAATAAATTGCCTGGGGAGGTCATGGAATCTCCATCACTGGAGATATTAAAGAGCAGGTTGGACAGACGCCTGTCAGGGATGATCTAGACGGTGCTTGGTTCTGCCGTGAGGGCAGGGGACTGGATTCGATGACCTCTCCAGGTCCCTTCCAGTTCTAGTCTTCTAGGATTCTATGCTCTGTTGGTTTTGCATCCCCTCTCCCTCTCCCTGCACCATTGGTCAAATCCTGGTACCATGCTGATGGGCATTCTCCAGCGTATGACCCCTGGACTCACGTACCAAGAGCGTTCTACTCCCTTCCACCCCCCCACCCGCCCTGCAGGATCATGTATAGAATTCAGGTCAGCTGAATGAAAGGATCTGAGCCTGTGTGTCCCCCGGGGCTGGTCTCCTACTAGCTCGGGCCACAGTGGTGCATGATTGTGCACAGGGGAACACACTTCAAAGCTCAATACAAAGCCACACTGGGTTACCTCTGTCCGGCCACACCTACCCCTGGGCTTGTTCACAACAGTGCACCCGAGAACAGCAGAGCAGTGATTGTGTGCTCGTGGGGTATTCAGTGCTACCACTCACATGGCCAGCAAGCTACCGGGGCTAGTGGCAGAAACAGTGGGAAACGGGAAGGTGTCCCATTTCAGAGGTTTCATGACTCAGCAAGCCAGTCCCAGTGGGTCTGACCACTGCACTAATTTTGCAGATGGCATCAATCGTTCCAAGAGGGTTCCCATAGGTATCAGCAGAGTTGTTGGAAACCGAGACGTGGAGGATCAAGCCGGGACCTGGAGCCACAAGCCAAGAGTGGGGTCAGAACAAAGCAAGAGCAGGGCAGGGAGCTAGACTGGTGTCAAGGCAGGGCCGTGGGTCGGTCACCACCCTTGAGGAGGAACGTGCTCCAAGCCATGACGTGATGTTGGGCTAGGGTGAGCATATTTCTCAGTGCTGAATATGGGCAACTCGGTAAGGGTCAGGACACAGCCTTACAGGGGAGGGGTGGGTGTGGCAGTGACATCACAAAGGCCCATTGCAGGACCTCAGCTTATGGGGGGACAGTGGTGGGAGGTTGGTGACCTCATAGAGAGACCCTAACACCAGCCAGGCAGGACAGAGGGGCAAAGCAGGGGCAACTTTAGAGACTCCCCTGGCTTTGCAGCAGCAAGGCCCCTTCTGAAGGTCTCTCCTTGGGGACAGAGAGAATCAGGATCAACGTACGTGAGTATGAGCAGGAACCTTGCCAGAGTTTTCTCCTTCCCTACCGCTGATTTTGTAGTCCCTGCTTCAAAGGTAAGAGCCTCAGAGAAGTTTGGAACCTGTGCAGTTTGATCCCCCTGGTACCAGCTGAATTCTAGGCCAAGAAATCACTAGGTGAAGGTGATTTGATTTCCTACCAAGGACTTTGCCCTATAGAATCACTGAGGGCATTGGGGGTTTGTCCTTTTAGGTTTCACTTCCCCCCCTCTTACTCCTTTCCCCCCTTTCCCATTCCTCCCTGCCTCCACCAAGGACCGGGGGGTGTGCATGTGGGGGGTCATTGCTGTCACTGTGAGAGGCCCTCACGAAGAGGTGGGGCTGGAAGAGTGCTCAGAGACTGATCCCCTACAGCAGTGACCTGGGCCATCCTTTTGGACTTCTGCTGAGACCCCCTCCACCTCCCAGCGTCTTGCTGCTGATTGGCCAAGCATGCAGCTACTGGCAGGGGAGACTCCGGTCCTTTTGTTCTCTTGAAGACCAAACACATAAGTCACAAGCCATCACGGGTGCGACTGACCGTGCTGCTCCTCGGCAATTATTGCCTCCGTGCAGTTCCTGACTCTAAGGTAATATATAAAAAAATGGAGATTGCCTATCTCCTAGAACTGGAAGGGACCTTGAAGGTCATCAAGTCCAGTCTGCTGCCTTCACAGCAGAACCAAGTACCACCCCAACAAATTTTTGCCCCAAATCCCTGAACAGCCTCCACAAGGATTGAACTCACAACCCTGGGTTTAGCAGGCCAATGCTCAAACCACTGAGCTATCCCTCCCCCCTGTTCTTCTCAACCCCTTGCTGAATGGTGGCTAGGGGCAGTAGTGGGTCTGTAGCTCATTTGAGAGCACTGCATTCCGATCAGCCAATGAGTCCCAAGGAGCTAGCTAGGGACGGGGCATCAGCTGTGGAGGGGCGTGGCAGTGACTTCATAAAGGCCTGCTACAGGACCTCAGCCTATTGGGGGACAGTGGTGATGAGCTCACAGAATGACTCTGACATCACCTCAGACACCCCGCCCATTACAGCTTTGCCCCCCCAAGGAGGTGGGGCTGGAACTGCTCCGAGACTGATCCCCTCTGGTGGTGGCTGGGACCTTTCTTTGGGACATCTGCTGGGCGTCTCGATGCTCATTGGCCAAGCAGGGGGCTATTGTCTAAGAAAAGTTTTCCTAATTTCTCAAATGTGGCCCCTGGCTGTCCTTTCTTTGAGGTCGTGTCTGACCTCAGGCAGGCCAGGCTGGGGAGCCTACTGGCAGAGTCCCCAGACAGACTGGCTCCCATGCATCTAGGAGGTGACCGTGGCCAGAGGGGCAGGGGCAGTTTTACCTTGGCACGGGGCGGGGAGGACTGGAAAGGAGAGACTGGAAACCCATTTTCTAGTCTGCCCCCCTCGCCCGCGCCCCAGTGGCAGGGCAGGGCCATGTTGGGCCCTTCCTCCTCCAGGGACAAGGAACATCAGAACATAAGAACGGCCGTA